>PVKM010003526.1:0-57088 GCA_004027735.1 Carollia perspicillata | reverse complement strand
ATGGTGACAGAGATTTCTGATGCTGCCTCACTTAGATGGCCTGTCTCCTCCACCTGGTGGCAGAGATGCAGGAAGAGGTAGGTTGGTGGCTTCAGGAGGATGGCATCACAGATGTAATATGGCTGCTGTGGACACTAGAAAATATCATCGAATTGTCAGATCCAAAAATCAATCCAAAAAGGTTTATTTTGATGATTTATAAAAGAAATATCACCATTGCAAATTAAAGCCATTTACAAATTTAAAAAATTTACAGAAGTTATTCACATCATATTACATTAAACAGTTTTATTAAAATATTACAGGTAGTGTTGAACAAATACAACATAAACCAAGTTCTAAAACACATAAAAGCTCTCAAAGCATGTTCAAAAGCTATTGGAAGATGGTCCAGGAAAAAGTGGAAAAATATGATTTCAGGAATCAGCAGAAAGATGAGTCTCGCCTTACATTACAATTGGTCTCAGGAGATGTGGCCTTTAAAAGTCACTTAAACCTTCAACTGCAACCAGAATCTTGAGTTTGGACAAACAGAAGGAACTAAAAAAAAATTATTTTAAAATTCTGGTGTAACTCATAGAACATAGGACTTGGAATTTATACTCTGATCGACTTGAAGATAGTTTTAATCAAGGATAATGTTATTTGTGGTTAATTCGGCATCACACTTTATTTTTGAAGGTTACATGCCAATCAATATTCCGGGGAGGGGAAAGTTTGAGGATTCAGCAGAACCATGTGAACCATATGAATCTCAATGCCCCTGCCTGCTCAGGGCTTTGTCTACACATTAACAGCCCCCAGGGGAAGAACACCATCTGAAGACCTGGCGCTGACCCTGGTCTTGGCTGCTGCCTCTGATGACAGTGCAGGGCACTGTCCCGGAAGCCGGGAAGGGAATGCCTGGCAGCTGACTGGGCATGCTTCCCTCAGCCCGGCTGCCAGGCCCCATTATAGAAAGGCTGGCAGCTCCGTGGAGATGCTGAAGTTTGAGACGTGAGGGCCAGGGATTGCTGATGACAAATAATTTTTAGGAGGAAAGTCGATAAAAATAGGTGTTTAGCAAGACCTGAGATTTATTATCTAGTTTAATTAAGCAAAGGTGTAGAGGAGCGCACTTCAGCTCATTCCTAAGTGTGGCCCTTAGAAATAACTGGAACTCCCCTACTTCATAGAGCCTGATTTGAAGCTGGGTAAGTGACCCTCCTGGGTAAGGAGTTCCGGCATACATGCTATTAGTAATTAAAAATAGATGATTTTACTAATCTGGCCACTAGTGACATGTCATGATTATAATTCTTAAAAATTTAATACATATACAATTTTTTTCCTTACACATAGAATGCTTGCAATATTAAAATATCAAAGGCACTTTTAGGTTACATGATAAACAAAAATACATGGATAGAGACAGGATTATTTATTGGTTCCTTCAGCTTCTGTGTCCATGGCGGTCATCGAGGGCCCAGTTCTGCACTTCACCTTTAGCAAAAAGTGTGAAGAAAATGGCACCGAATACATTAATAGCAGCAGCGATCCAGAAAACAGTTTGCCATTCTCTAATAGTGTTCTGTAGAGAAAGAAAAAAATGCACATGAAAATTTCTTGTTTGCAGCCCACTTTATAAAACAAGGTGGAGTCACAAGACTGTTATAATAGTACCATTCCTCATAAAAGAAACAACCCCAATGTCCATCACAGCGAGACTGCAATGTATTTGTGCAGTGAACTACTATACAGCGATGAGAATGACTGCACTACAGCAACATAGATACATCTCACAAACAAAATGTTAAACAAAAGAAGCCAGACACAAAACAGCACATACGGAACACTTATATAAAGCTCAAAGTCAGAGAAATCTGATCTATGATGTTAAAAATCAGGATGTGGGAGCTCTTGGTGGGAGGGGGTACCTGAGGGCTTTGCAAGAGAGTTACATGTTCTGTTTGGGTGCTGGTTTACATGGATGTACCAACTCTGCAAAAATTCGTTCAGCAGTATACTTAGGATTTGTGTATTTTAAAAATACATGTTATACTTCAATAAAAAGTTTACTAAGACTAAAACGTGTGGCATATCCTTGAGTCATGTGTTACTAGGCAAGTATTACGCTGCATATCATCTCCCAAGTTCTTATGGGGGAAGGTCAGGCTCAGATCAAGGAAGGATGAACTGAGACCGACTCCAAGTTTGAGGCCAGGCCTGAAAGATTCCACATGGCTCTGGCATGGCACACCACGTAAGACACGCATTGGATGTGTCAACAAGAGAGATCAACAAAATGAAGTTGTTCAGTGTATAATCCACTGGTATAAAAGCATCAGACAGTTATCTAAACTTCTGGGTCATGTGACTAACTTTAACAACCATTTTTGGATTTTTACAATTTCAGTCTTACCAGAGTGCTACATTTGCAGCATTAAACAGACAAACAAACAAACAAAAAATCCCAGCAGAATTGGCAATGGGAGAGAAAAAGAAAAGGCAGTAGGAAGCCTGTATGAGGTTGTTTACTTAGGAAAAAAGGAAAAACATGAAGAAAGGAGCACTGCGTGGTTAAGTTATACTTACCTGAGATGAATGTATTTTGGAGAAAAAAAATCTTAGATATCCACCTTAAATTTTAGGGACTATTTAGATATGCTAACAATGTGTCACCATCCTAGAGGCGGGGTCAGTCAATGATTACATCGCATACCAGAAAGAGATGTTTAACACAGCTTTGTAGGTTCCTACTACAAAGCTTGGTCTTTGTGATTTACAGAGTAAAACAGTGCCTGAGTGTTATCTGGAGGCAATTAGTAAGTTAGAGCTAGTCAGCTGTACCAGAAGTCTCAGAGCTCCTAGTTGGCTTCCCATAAACAATTCCACCAGTTTTTAGAGAGTGCTGCTTTGTTTGTTTGGATTTTTACAATTTCAGTCTTATCAGAGTGCTACACTGCTACACAAATAGAACCTCAGATACACCTTGACTTTTAATTATTTATTTATACCCTGACTCATTACCCAGAGTTTTTGAGGCAGTGCAGTAATTTGAATTGTAAGTAATTATAATTGTAAAAGAAAATGTGTTTTTCCTTTTTAAAAATAACACCCTGGCCCTGGCTGGGTAGCTCAGCTGGTTGGAGCATCAACCCAATACACCAAGGCTGTGGGTTCGATCCCCCGGTCAGGGCACACACAAGGACCAGCCAATGAATGCATAAGTGGGACAAGGAATCGGTGCGTGTCTCTCTCCCGCACCCTTTCTCCTCCTCTCCCTCCTACCTTCTCTCCTTCCTTCTCACTCTCCCTCTCTCTCCCTAAAATCAATCAATAAAAAATAAATAAAAATATCATCCTTTTAATAAAATTAAACGAATGCTTTAGTGATATATCCAAAATCCATTTCAGCTCCCACTTTATAAACATTCAGCCTTTAATGTAGGATCCATATCTCCCTGACGTAGTTCTGGGAGCACCAATAAGCGACAGGAATACCTGGCAGTGTGCTGACTTTCTTTCGTTGTCACAATGTTCCGTGAAGATCAGGTTGGACATTTTTGTGTCCACATGGAGACACAGAATTTCAGGACAAACCTCTTTCCCAACATACCTTTCTATTATGTGAGAAAACAGTAGCAAGGGGCACTGATTCATTTAAGTAAGGAATTAGAAATGGTGGGAACAGACAAGAAATAGGGACATCATCTGTGGGGAACACATACATGTCCGAAATCATGTACCTTTCTACCAAATCAGTATATTTGGTATTAAGAAAGTTTGTAAGCATATCCTAAAGTTCTAAAAATTGGTGTTAATTAGATCCCAGAGACAAAACAAAGAGAAAATTAAGTCTTTTTTAGAGTCTTCTCTAAATTAATAGAGTCTTCTATTAATTAATAGAGACTTATTAATTTTAAGTCAGCTTCTTTTTTTAAAAAGATTTTATTAATTTTTATTTTTAGAGGGGAAGGGAAGGAGAGTAAGAGGGAGAGAAACATCAATGTGTGGTTACCTCTAGAGTGCCCCACACCGGGGACCTGACCCGCTACCCCAGGCACGTGCCCTGACTGGGAGTCGAACCGGTGACCCTTTGGTTTGCAGGCCAGTGCTCAATCCCCTGAGCCACACCATAAGTCAGCTTCTTGAAGAATATATTTCACCAGTCCTTTAGACTTTTTTAAGTAGTAGAAAACTGGAGTTGGAAAGGGCCTTTGAGGTCATTCATTTTGATTTTTTACACAAAGTAGGCAACCTTTTGTCCTGCAGCATCTCTGCTTACTGACCTGGTCCCATGCTGCCAGCCACAGGCCAGATAGATGCCTCTTGGCCCACCCTGCTCCTCGGGGCTTGGCCCTTGGCACAGACTGAGTACAGCCTTCCCCACATCCCTGGCTCACTCCTCCAGGGCTTCACCCACCCAAACTGGTTATTCTCTGCTGTGTGCCCAGAGCATTGAGCACTTTTTTTTCTGTAGCATGCCATGCTGTACTTTATTTGATTTCATATAATCTCTCAATGGTGATTTTCTCAAGTACAGAAATTTGTTTTTATTTTTTGCCTTTGAATCTTCAGTATCTGGCATATAAATAAGCACCCAAGAAATGCCTTTTGAATACATGGTTGACTATTTCAGGGCTCATTAATTCATAAGGCAGGCCATCCCATACAGTAACAGCTTTAAACAAAAAACTTCCTATTGTCCCCTCATAACTTCTCTCCACCTGTCTTTGTGAAACTGCTGAAAACAAGTCACCATCTTTCACCCGGTAGTCCTTCAAATATGCGAAGACACTGATCTGTCTTCCCAAGTCTTCTGCTCCTCTAAACATTCTCCATCATTTCAACTGCTCCTTATTCACTCACATGATTTTCTGACACCTTACCTTCATGCATCCAATTCTTGAATTACCATTTTTTATTTATTCAAATAAAAGACACAGTCACTTATCTGGTATAACATCACAACTTACAAGTACTCGTGTAGCTTCAGCTATGAGATCTTTGTTCAAGTTAGTTCTGTCTAAAATCCAAAGAGTGTTCTTTGAAAATACACATTCCTAGCCATTAAGATATTTACTTTTTGTTGCTATAAGGAATTGCATAAGAATAAACATTAAGAATTTTACCCTTAATTAAAATATACTTAACTTGAACACAGATGGTTAGCTTCCAGGGCATTGTTCAGATCTTTTCAGTTTATAAGTTAATTATCTACTTACCTCAGGGGTCAGACTTTTAGCAATGACAGGCCCGACCATTCCCGGGATAGTGGCAAACGTATTTGTGATCCCCAGGAGGATACCGGCATACCTGCAGAAACATTCGCATAGAGGTTTACACTGTGTTACACAGTTAAGGAGATTTTTTTCAGTAGATAGCTAGCTATGCCACTTCCAGGCTGTATTCTTTTTTTGAAATTTTTAATTTATTTTTACAGAGAGGGGAAGGGAATGAGAGAAACATTGATGTGAGAGAGAAACATCGATCATTGCCTCTTGGACATGCCCAACCAGGGGCTGAACCCTCAACCCAGGCATGTGTCCTGGCCAGGAGCTAAACCAGTGACCTTTTGCTTTGCACGATGACACCCAACTGTGCCATGCTGGTCAGGGGCCCAGGTTGTATCCTTATGAAATTTTATGTCTAAATGAAATTCCTTATTGGAACATGACATTACTGAAATGTTTAGCTGGTGAAAACCTTGCATTTTAATAGTTAATTAGAATTCTAAATGATATAAGCATGACCACTGAAATAATCCCTTTTAAAGTGATGTAGAAAAGTGCTGAGATATGATTTCCATACATGAGCATATCTAGATAGGAAGCTTGATATGTCTTAAAATCTTTTTAAGTTAAAAAAAGAGTTCAGCTCTGGTCAGTGTGGCTCAGTTGGTTGGAGCATTACCCTGTAAACCAAAGGGTTGCAGGTTTGGTTCTAGCCAAGGCACATGCCTAGTTTGTGGGTTTGGTTCCTGGTTGGGGCACATGGGAAAGGCAACCAGTAGATGTTTTTCTCGCACATCAATGCTTCTCTCCCTCTCTCTCTTTCTCCCTTCCTCCCCTCTTCCCTAAAATCTATAAGCACATTCTCAGGTGAGGATAAAAAAAGGGTTTATTTCCTGATTACAAAATTTACTTCATTGTTGAACACTTAGGAAAACATTAAGAAGAAAATAAAATGATCTATAATGCTTCCATAGATAGATAATCAGCATTAACATTTTGGTAAATATTCTAATTACTTTTTAATATATCATATATATATAATATTTATAAAATATTTATTTAATATATTATAGAAGTGGGATCATATTGAACATCAATTTTACAACTTACTTGCTCCACTTATTACATATCTGCTTGTAATTAGCTCCTCGAACAATGTCCCAGAAGTAGGCAAGTTTGGTCTATAGTGTGTGTGTGAGCATGTGTGTGTATGACAAAAATAATGCATTTCTAAAAAAATATTTTTATTTATTTACTTTTAGAGAGAGGCGAAAGGAGGGAGACAGAGAGGGAGAGAAACATCAATGTGTGGTTGCCTCTTGCACACCCCCTACTGGGGATCTGGCCCACAACCCAGGCATGTGCCCTGACTGGGAATTGAACCAGTGACCCTTTGGTTTGCAGGCTGGCACTCAATCTACTGAGCCACACCAGCCAGGGCAGAATGCATTTTTAATAAGCTCAGAAAAAGTTCTAATTTATTTTAAGGGTAAATCTTTGGGGAGTGGGATATTCTTCTTATCTATGTTTACATGCAAATCTTTAAAGAAAGGATTCCTGTCTGTATTTGGGAAATGCTAATAATCTGTTGATTTCTCCAGTACTAAGGAAGGTATATAGACTAAACAAGACTTCCATAACCAAGATCTTAGGTACCATCCTAAAAAGAATAAAATGCTTATCATTTTCTATAAAGAAGTCATATTGGAGTGGTAATCAGGAGACCTAAAGATTCCTACCTAGTTCTACCATAAACCATCTGTATGACCTTTGGCAAGTTAGTGATAGATTATTTCTCTGATCATTGATGGGTTCATAGATGTATACATGTAACATATCTGGTAGTCTCAGCTGAGCTCCCCCACATCCCACCAAGTATATGAAAAGAAAAATTTTAAGTGTAACATACATATGAAAATGTGTAAAAACCATAGGTGTACAGTTTGATGAATTTTCACATAGTGAACACAATCATGTCATTAGAACCTGATCAAGAAACAGAACCTACTGGTATAACCATTTTAAAGAACATTCCACATATGGTCTCTCAGACTGTATAAATTTTAATTTAAATCATCATAATTTTGTTGGTAACCCCTTTCCTACTCAAAAACCTACAAGGATGATTTAACATTTATTATGGTCTTCTGCCTAATTTACAATGGCCTGACCCCGGTTCATCTACCCAGCCTTGCTTCTTAGTACTGCCCAGTATACAACTGCAGATCCTGACAGCTCTCATTCCAGCTGTTCACATCTGTCATGCTCGTTCGTTGCACTTAATCTTTATTTCTACTATACTCACTATTGAAATCCACACTCTGCCCATCCAAACCACTTCCTTGGCACCTGCTCCATGAAGCTTTCTCTGTCTAGTTCAGCTCATCTTGAACTCTGTCTTCTTAGAATCTTTATTGTCCTTATAGCTAGTACTACGTGTTTTAAGAGGTGTAACTGTTCTGTAATTCATGTTTGCTGGTTCTGCCTCCATAGTCTCACTGCAAGCTCATGTTTTACTCCCCTTTATTATTTCCGGTGGCCAGGCAACATGCGTGCTCAGTCAGTACATGCTGTCTGGAGAAAGGGCCCATGACCCCAGTCATTCGAGGCCCCATGCATGGATCTGGGGGCTCTGGCTGCACTGCCTGCTGGGGCTTTGTCCCACAGAGACTTGCACCCCTCTTGGGTACTGGCTCCAAAGAGTGCCAATTCCTGGTTAGAAATTTCATGTAAACGGAATCATATAGTATGTAACCTTTTGAATTACATACTAGGGTTTGTTGCTGAGCATCATCCCAAATTGTTGTGTGGAAAAACAGTTCATCCCTTTTTTATTGCTCTCTATCTTAACTGCAGAACTGGGATTTTCCTGTAGATAGTCCTATATTCTGGATTTTGTAGATTGCTTCCCCAAGTTATCATTTAACTTAATGTTATGTCCACTGTATTTCCTGTAAACTGGTAGGGTTTGAATCCTAGAGGGTTCATTAGGGTTAGGTTTGATATTGTTAGCAAGAAAACTTAAAGGTAATGGTTTAGTTAAAAATTAATTAACCAAGTAAATGGCATTTATTATTTTTCATAAAAATCACCTCCACATAGATAAAGCCCAATTAGAGCTTTTAATTTTTATGAGATAAACGGGGTTATTATAAAATGAAATTACAATCAAAATTAATGAAGCTTGATGTTTATTAGTCTGTATAATCTTATTGTGGGATAATACTATTTCTATTAGGGTTTGGGATCCTCAATACCTTGGCTGCAGACTACAGATCTGAAATTCCTCTCCCTCTTTAGACATGAAAAAGCCTGCTATGGACTGAACTATGTCCCCCCAAAATTCCTAGGTTGAAGTCCTAATCCCTAATGAGAATGTATTTGGAGACAGGGCTTTAGGAGGTAATTAAGGTTAAATGAGATAAGGGTGGGGGCCTAACAACCAGGATTGGTGGCCATAGAAGAAGAGGAAGAGAGAGAGAGACGAGTCTCTTGAACTCTGTGGGGAAGTGCGGAGGAAAGGCCATGTGGAGACACCCGGAGAAGGCGACTGTCTGCAAGTCAGGGAGAGTCCTCGCCAGAAACTGATCATGCTGGCCCTGTGACTGCAGATGTGCAGCGCCCAGAACTGTGAGAAAATAAACTTCGGTTTTTTTAACTACCCAGTGTATTTGGTATGGCAGCCCAAGTTGACTAATACAGTGCCTGAGTAAAAATGCCTGCTGAATAAAATTCAGTTATCTATGACCGTCAGGGATTTTTATGTTCAAAACTCCTGCATACAGGACACCATGACAAAACCATGTGGCACAGATCTTTCTGGCTTATGCCCTTCAGGGAGCATATCTTAAATTAACCAAGCTTGGCAGAACCTGTCTTTTTTTTTTCAGCCATTAACACCTTGGCAGTAGGAGGAAGTGAGTGCAATGTTGCCAGGCCCTTTCAGTGACAGATATTAAGTGCCAATGAATGTTGTGAAATTCTAAATGTCAGCACCAAGAAGCTCATTCAAGTATTTACATTACACTAGGCCAGGAAGGGCCATGGAAGATGGATGACTGCTTGGCAAAAACATGTGGCACGGACTCAGCGTGTTCTTTGCTATTGGACTACTAGAATTCTGCGGGATTAACAGTTAAAAACCGACCCAATTCCCTTAAACCAGGGCAACAAAATTATCTACAGAAAACCCCTATTTCAGTCTACAGAAGAAAAGGCTTATAAATGCCATCTGCACATTTATATGTTAATAGGAACACTGACTATTTATTGAAAAGCCTTATGTCAGGCATGGGTCTAAGTATTTTACATATATACACACACATGCATATAGATATAATCCCATTTTAATAGTAAACTCAACCCCATGGGGAGGGATTATTATTTTCATTCTACAGACAAAGAAAGACTACAACATGTTACCCAATTTGTCTGATTCTAAATCAGTACTTAAATATTTTAATGTTATGATACTGCCTTGTTAAAAACATAGCCATTGCTGAATTCAGTCTGTAGGAAAAATCAATTTTCTCATGTTTGATTTTTTACCACAAGCCTCAGTACTGAATGCTTAAAGGTCTGTGGTCCTCAAGTGTTGTTCTAACCAGCACTGTTACCGACCGGATGAGCATCAGTTGTCACCAAAGACAACAAGCAATTATGCAACATGGTCATAGACATGTAAACCCCCAGTTAACCAAGACATGGGGGACTAGAAACAACTAGTATGCTCTGAACAAAGAGATTTTAGTAGGAAAATAAAAACTGAAAGCTCATCTTAAGGGTTGAATCAAAATATAAGGGAAATAATTTTGGCTTAAATGAGATTAATTTACAATCGTACAGTTGTATAATTTTAAAAGTTATGTATATCATTCACACATAGATCATACATATGTTAATCACAGCCATAAATCTGGTGCCTTGATCAGCGTACAGCACGTACACCATTCTTCATTACCAGAGGCTTACAGGCACTTAACCATTTTCCTAACTTCTACAACTTCGCCGGCATCATTTGTTACTAAATGGCTTAGCTTCATACCATATCTAGATAAATGTCTTTGTTGACTTACAAGACTCACGAAATGTTAGGGCTGGACCAGCGTCTTGAGGATGTAGAGTTCGACCACTTAGCTGATGCTCAAAGCCCACTTTCAGGATCCCACTTGCAAGCTGTTCAGTGCGTGCTTCAGGACATGACCTGACCACCCTCCAAGCCGGGCCCGGCTCACACAGATGCAAGCAGGGACTGTTACTCTCATATCTGTGTCTCCAACATTGGGTACAGTGGCTGGCACAGTTTTTTTTTGAATGACTGGATCCATTAATCAGCTTGCTATGACACTGAAATTTCATAATTGGAAACCTACCTACGTGTACATCTAGTTCACTTTTTTCCATCCTGTCCCAAAGGTCACACTGGGACACCTTTTTGAAATCCTGATATACCAAATATACCATGTTTCCTGTATGTATGAAGCTAAAAATGACATTAAGATATTAGACTACTTGTTATTTTGGCTCAGTAATCCAATGATAGTGCCTTACTGATCAAGATTTTCTTTTCTAAGAGCTCACCAATAATCCATGTAATATTTTACTTAGATTGATTTGTGACCTTGGTCATGGCACTTGACTCAAAATTTGCCAGAAAATAATAATTGTTTATTGAATTATTTGCAAATATATTTATTACATTATGAGCTAAGTGTCATGTGTGAGTGTCTGTGTGTTCTATTTAATCCTCACAACAATCTTAGAAGGTAGGCACCACACACATTTGCTTTTTTCTTTTCCAGCATCCACTTTGATCTTCTTTAACAAGAGGTCCAATTTATATTTGATAATCCAATTTTCCTTCACAGCCAGTTTAAGAGATCCGTGTTGGCCCTTGACAGATTCCAGAGCTTCTGAAAGACTTCAGACACTTGATGAATCCTGAACTGCATTTTCACCCCATAAAATGGGGTGAATGGCTTACTACCTTCCTTCTGGCTAGGTGGTGGCTGAGGCAATCTTACAATATGCCCCTTATCACTTTTCCTCTCATATTTGTTTACTTAGTTTTCTAATAAACTCACATTCACTGAGACAACAAGAGTATGTGTGTTCTCTGCAATGAGCTCTTTTTTCTGAATTCCCAAAATAACTTCTAGTTCCTTGACAATGACCAATTTTTAGCCTCCCAAAAAGTAATTGAGAGGCAACTTAATGTAGTAGGAAGATCCCTGGACCATGAAGGCGGAAGGCCTGATTCAAGCCTCAGGCCGACCATTGACTAGATGTGACTTTAGAAGTTAATGCCTCCTCTGTGCCTGAGTCAGTAGCATAAAGAAATATTGTTAAGTCTTTTAATTACTTGCTATTTCCTTGAATCCCTTTTTTGGGGGGTGGTCAGGGTTAGGTTCTAATTTATGAATCTCAAATACGTGCCTCAAGTCACTGCGCAGAATGAAGGCAAGCGGGCTGCTTCCTGTCCTCTCTTTCACAGAAATGGCTTCTTCTGCCTTTAGTCCTTCAACTTCAAGGGATTCTTTATTGTTTCATTTATGTTTCAGAACTTTCAAATTATCACTAAACTTATAAAAGATTTTTAAAGTTAATTTGCTTTTCTTTTTCTTTTCTCTCACCTTTATGTTAAACTCTTTCAGTTTTTAGCCCACCAATATGTATAGTAAATAAATATTTTCTAGCTTGTATGGTTTACAAAATTCTTTTCTTTTTGACAAAAGTGTCTGGTATTGTAAATACTTCCAACATTAAACATTTAGTCCTGTGATTAAAACCAGAGTCATTCATCAACAAATATTAACTGAGCACACTCTTTGTGACATTCACTATAAAATAAAACTTTCATGCACGATCAATCCTGGGATGTGAAAAAATGATTACAATTGCTAGACTGAATAAGAGATATCTTCAAAAAGTTTTTTTATTACAATAGATTTTCTACATACAGTGCAATATTTTTATTAATATTCTGATGATCAGAACCTTATGCATTTAAAAATGTAATTTGGCCACTATATTCATATTAAAAAATATTTTGTTTAACCAGATAAATGTAAACTTCTAGCCTAAAAATAAAAATCATATAAAACTGTGCAAGAATAAATTTGAAATTCAAAATTTAAATATTGCAAAGATTGTAACTAATGGATTTAATAATTAATCACATCTATTTCTGGTTCTAAAAGTTTAAATCAATTTTAATTATATGGAAAATAATGACTGAAAATAATTGACTCACAAATTTCTAAATACTAACAAAAACATTACTGCTTAAGGCAAGTAGATACCACTATCAGATGAGCAACTACAAGATTCATAATTACACAATTCTCTACATTTAAGTAGTTTTAATTTTCATTGAAATTCTGAATCTTGGGAGGTTCTTTCATCCTAGGACTCTGATTAGATGATCAAGGTATAAATTAGGGAGATAAACTAATATGTAGTCTGGTGTTATTATTAATATAATTAATTATATGAAAGAATTATATGAAAATAAACAGATATGTGAAAAGTGAATACTTAATATAATGTAGAGAATAGGGCTGAATGTTAAAATATTTCTATAGAAAATTTTTTGATATGGGTATAAAAAAGTAGAGAGGACAAAATATCCTAAAGAGTGAAATGTTGTTTAGATATATTATTTCCCTCCTATTCCTAATCTCAGCAAGTATCACATTTTTTAATTTCAATCTCAATTTTATTCTTAATATAAACTTACATAGTATCTTATAGAATTCACTATTATACAGTTACTTTTTGCAACTCTTTTAATACATAGAGGGGGCCAGTCAAGATAGAGGTGTAGGTAAACACACTTTGCCTCCTCACACAACTACAGAAAAAATTACAACCAGACCTCAAAGCAAATAACACCCAGAACCATCAGAAAACAGTATGGAAGTCTGACAACCAAAGATTTAAAGTAGCCACATTCATCCAGACAGGTAGGAGGGGCAGAGATGTGGAGATGGGCACAGAGGTGCAAAGACCCAGTGGGGCATGGAGAGGCAGCGGAATGGGCTGTCCCACATTCACGTGTGATGGATAAAAATCTGGAGGGATACCGAGGAGCAAAGGATCCCAGATCCAGGCCAGACCACACAGCCCAGGGTTCCAGCACCATGGAGGTAAATTCCCATAACTTCTGGCTATAAAAACCAGTGGAGGTTAGGGTGGCGGATGAAACTAGTGGATTTTCAGAAGACTCTACTTAAGGGCCTGCATGGACTTAGAACTTAAGCTGACCCACCCCCTCTGGGATTCAGCACCAGGGCAACAGCTGGAAGGGCACCAGTTGTATATGGGGAGTAACTGAAGTGACTGGAAACAGGGTGAGTACCAGGCAAACCTCCAGAAGCCAGGCAGCAGCATTGTCCCCTCCCTGAGCCCTCCCCTGACACAGAGCCACAAAGTGGTGAAGCAGGATGCCCCTCCCTGGTGATTACCTAAGGCTCTGCCCTACACAATTTACAGGAGACTTTCCTACAATAGGCCACTACAATGCTACTAAGATAGGGAGTCAAAGTAGCCCTACAAAATGCACAGAAACAAATACAAGGAGACTGCCAAATTGAGGAGACAAAGAAATATGGCCCAAATGAAAGAACAGAACTAAACTCCAGGAAAAGAACTAAATTAAATGGAGATGACCAACCTAACAGATACAGAGTTCGAAACACTGGTTATCAGGATGCTCAAAGAACTCATAGAATATGGCAACAACATAAAAAATACCCAGGAAGAAATAAAGGTTACATTAAGCGAAATAAAGAACAATCTATAGGGAACTAACAATGGAGGGGATGATGCCAAAATTCAAATCAATGATTTGGAACATAAGGAAGAAATAAGCATTCAACCATAACAGCAAGAAGAAAAAAGAATTTGAAAAAAGAGAGAAAATAGAATAAGGAGCCTCTGGGACATCTCCAAATGTGCCAACATCCAAATCATAGGGATGCCATAAGGAGAAGAAGAAGAGCAAGAAATTGAAAACTTATTTGAAAAAATAATGAAAGAGAACTTCCCTAATTTGGTGAAGGAAATAGATATACAAGTCCAGGAGGCACAGAGAGTCCCAAACAAGTTGGACTCAAAGAAGGCCACACCCAGACACATCATAATTAAAATACCAAAGGTTAAAAATAAAGAGAGAATCTTAAAAGCAGCAAGAGAAAAGAAGAGAGTTACCTACAAAGGAGTTTCCATAAGAGTGTCAGCTGGTCTCTCAAAAGAATCTTTTCAGTCTAGAAGGGACTCGCAAGAAGTATGTAAAGCGATGAAAAGCAAGGACTACAACCTACATTACTCTATGCAGCAAAGCTATCATTTAGAATGGAAAGGCAGATAAAGTGACAAGAAAAAGCTAAAGGAGTTCATCACCAAGCCCTTATTACATGAAATGTTAAAGGAAGTTGTTTAAGAAAAAGAAGATCAAAACTATGAACATTAAAATGGCAGCAAATTCACAACTATCAACAGCTGAATCTAAAAAACAAAGCAAATGACTAGAACAGGAACAGAATCATAGACATGGAGATCATTTGGAGGGCTATCAGCTGGGAGGGGGAAGAGGAAGAATGAGGGAAAAGGAGCAGGGATGAAGAAGCATCATTGGTAGGTACAAAATAGACAGGGAGATGTTTAGAATAGTATACGAAATAAAGAAGCCAGTGAATTTAATATGCACGACCCATGGATATGAACTAAGGCGGGGGCGGGGAGAACTGCTAGAGTGAATGAGGGTACTAGGCAGAGATGGACAAAGGGGGAAGAAAAGGGACAACTATAATAGCATAATCAATAAAATATATTTAAGTAAATAAATACATACATATCCATGTAATGATAAACAAACTGTTATTTAATCCATCAGTTTCTTTAATTAAAAGTTATGGTTATATGCCCTGGCAGGTGTGGCTCTGGATTCAGCACTGGCCTGTGAACTGAAAGGTTGTCAGTTTGATTCCCTGTCAGGGCACATGCCTGGGTTGTGGGCCAGGTCCCCAGTTGGGGGTGTGTGAGAGGCAACTGATTGATGATTCCCTCACACATCAATGTCTTGCTTCTCTCTTTCTCCCTCCCTTCTCCTTTCTCTATAAATAAATAAATAAATAAATAAATAAATAAATAAATAAATAAATAAATAAAATATTTAAAAAACTTACATTGAAAAATTTAAAAAACTTATTGTTATAGAAATGAGATAACTAAACAAGTTTCACATTTCATTTACTAGAATTAGGAAAGAATAACATTTATTAAAAATAATATACATTTAAAGCTGTTCTTTTTCGCTAAATTTGTAGAGAAAAGTGCCACTGCAATTCACTCTAAAAAGATTCAGAAGTCTACACTGATAACATTGTAATTCTCTCAAGGCTGTAAGATCATTTTTCAAAATCCCGAAGACAAGAAAGTGAAAAAAGGTTTAAAACAAAGCCTAGTAGATTATTCAGTATATAATAGATGTAAAAGAAATAATTTGATAAAATTGCAGACTTTTGCTTTTGTAAATAAATCTTTGACAATAGTCAATGCTTTATGTGATTTCTAACTGGTAATTAAGATTTTCTTAGCAGAGGCAATACACTTAGTAATGACAGCGTATCATCTTTGCAGGGATCTTGGTTTCTAAATATCAGTCATCTCTAAAAGGAACCAGGGTTCCTTGGAGAAATGGCTGATTCCAAGTCAGGGAAGGTATAAGATGAATCCAAAACATCTGGTTGTTCCATCAATTTGAAAGTACTCAAGGGGAAAAAGAAAAAATAAAGATGGGGCATGACTGTAGGTCATAGGAACTGGCTAAAAAGTGTTCCCATTGGCTAAATCTGAGAAAATGTGAGCATAAAAAATAAATATGGACAATGGATTATAACTCATAAAGTAAATTAGGAATCTCGAAATCCACACTGATAATTGACAGGCAACACAATCCTGACTGATAAGTGTGGAGGTCAAAGTTGAAATATTTTCTTGAAACGGCCATAGTAAACCTTGGTTTGGCATGGATCATCAAAAGACACTCAATCTAAAGTGGGGGTGGTGAGGGGAGTTTGAGGAGGAGGAGGATGTCTGCATGATTTCAAAGCATCTCTCCAGAGATGCTATTTTAGTTGAAGGAGAAAAAAATTACTAATTATTAGAGAAACTTGACAACACCTTGACTGGGTGATCAAAATTAACATCACCAGAGTCCATCACCAGTTATTCTGGCCAAGGACACAGCATCTGAATTTAATAATGATTGGGCATTCCAGGTATATAGACTACCATGAGCAAAGGGTCAAAGGCAGGAAAGTACAGGTGTGTGTTTTATTTTTAGAAAATAAAGAATAATTTAGTTCAGCTAATCCCTAGAAGATGAGGTGAGGGAGGGAGAAATAAAATTATAAAGATAGGTTGGGGTCATAATGTGGAGGAGTTTGTTTGTTGGCTGACAATTCTGTATTTAAATTTAATAGAAACTATAAAGATTGATTTTATTACATATGAATAGTAAAGAAAGCTTTAAAGAAAAATATGGTAAGATCAATACACAAGTAGTTTTTCAGAAAGAATTTCAACATGGTATTGAATATGAAAGTCTATTTTCATTCTTCCATTCACGCAATCGATTGCCTGAGCAGGCCCAGGTGCTGGGACCACTGTGGTACAAAAGGCAGAGTTGGCCCTGCACTCCCTGAGTTTACAGTCCTAGAGCTTTTACTTAGGCTTTTATTTCAAATGGTTTCTTGGTCCAATGTCTTACTGTTACAGGTTTCTTTCTTTGGTTCCTCACTGTTTAGGGTATATGCAGCACTGATGGTATTTTCTCTACCATTAGCAGGAGTTATGATGTATTTTATGTACTCTTTTTATGAAAACACTGTGTACACAGGTGATGATAGTTAGAAATTTAAATTTAAAAAACATCTTCATTCTGTAATTATTGTGTAACTGAAATCTTGTTTAGGAATTTAGTCATTTCTAGAGTAGCCAAATCCATAGAGAAGAAGTGGAAGGGTGGTTGCCAGGGACTGTGGGGGAGGGGGAGGGGAAGTTAGTTTAATGGTAGGGAGTTGCGGTTTGGGAAGATGAAGTTCAGGAGATGGATTGCGGTGCTTGATGGCTGCACAGCTATGTGTATGCACCTAATGCCACAGAGCTGTACCCTTAAAATGGTAAATACCATGTTATATATGTTTTACTACAATTAAAAATAATTTAACATTAATCATAGCCAATCTTTAAATTGTACTCACGAAGGAGCAATATCCAGGTGGTTGATGCTAAATCCAGAAGAACAAAAGCCTCCTAGTGTTGTCGATATGGTTAGGAATGCAACAGCCAAAGAATAATCACAACCTATAAATCCAGCGGCAACCAGAAATACTGCAGGTCCAATCATTCCTGAAGTTAAGAGGTTATAAAAAGAAAAAGCCCTAGCATTAATATTTCCTTGCTCTATCTTAATATAGCATAAATCTGATATTTGGTATTACTGCCACCTACTGTAGAAACATTGTATTACCTAGAAGACTTCAAATTTAAATTACATAGTTTCATGAAAAAACTTGTGGAAAATATAGGCATGCAACTAACGAAACTAATATAAAAGCAAAAGGAAACTCTCATTATCAGAGTCTATTAAATCTACATGTGACCAAGACTCAGCTAAAGTTTTATCTACAATGTTAGAGAAAAGAGCAAAAAGAGAATCACTGAAAAATATGGTCCCAGAGAAAGGCAACAGAGTGTGATTTAAAATGGAAAGAAAATAAATTAAATTATAAACTGTTGGATAAAGTTCGAAAAACACTCTATCTAGGTTTTGACAACAGAAAGCAATATCAATAGCTTATTACAGGCAGTTAAGCATAAAATATAATATAGGAAGGGACTTATTGAGTGGGCTGCCATTTTTTTTCTGTGTCTACAGCAGTGCGATCCATAAACACTCTGTGATGGCAGGATTGTTGTATTTGTACATACTGCAACTGAGAAACTAATTTTTAAATTTCAATTGGATTTAAATAGCAACATATGGCTGGTGGCTGATCAGGTCCACAGAAAGCCAAAAAAGAGAAAGGCCTTTTAAAAAATCTATTCTGAAGGAATTTATTTCACTTGAAGATGTGGAATAATTTCTTGAGTCGAAGTAAGTAAGCAGTGGAACAGGACAGGAAATTTCAATAGTAGGTATCCAGAGGTGTTTACATAATAATCCCAAATAGGATAATTCTGTAAACTAATGCACTACATGCATTAAGCATTCTGTTTTAATATGTGAACAAAATAAATGATGAATATTATCATTTATACTTTGCCTTACACTATAAACACAGTAAATAACTGTAAGCCAAAGCAAAACCTGATTCACTTCACTTACCTATAAGGCTAAAAACTCTTCGAACACATATAGTTGAAAAATTCCATTTTGCTCTTAAATGGTCAGCAGCTTGACCAGACAGGATCATACATAGCCAACAGCCGAAATAAGGCACTGCCGATAAAATCCCATTCTGGGAGGAATAAGAAGATACAGGATGAATTATGGTGGTAGGAAGAACCAAAATACACACACACACCTCCAACACCACTTGAAAACAAAAGAAATCCATAGCACTATACTGTTAATTTTAGATAGTTATAGTTAATAAGTTTGGTGTACAGAAGGATTTTGGGATTCAGCTCAGTGCAGTACATAAGATCCTGTCTCAGAGGGAACTAGAGCTCACCACAGTCAGGTCTGCTCAAGGCAATCTTGGCTGTTATTTTGGGACTTGGGCTGTAGCTTCAGCGAGAGAGGACAAGTCTTCCTATTAGCCTACGGATTTTCCCCACTGAACAGTTTCTGTCTTCAATTTTCACTTATTTATTTTTAAAATATTTTTTATTATGAAAAACATACAAAAACAAATAAATATATATCTTAATGAATTATTCTTTTTAAAAATGACTTTAGAGAATGGAAGGGGAAGAGAACGAGGAACATCAATTTGTTGTTCCACTTATTTATGTATTCATTGGTTGCTTCTTGTATGTGCCCTGACCAGGGATCAGACTCACAACCTTGGCACATCAGGATGATGCTCTACCAACTAAGCTACTCAGCCAGGGCTCTTAATGAATTATCTTTAAGTGAACACCATCTAGGTCAAGTGCCTGGTACACTAGCACATGCTTTGAGCAGTGGACAAAAGGCAGTGAGGTGACTGGGAGACACTCTATCTTTTAAGTCACCACCTGAACAAAATGATATCACCAGGAGATAAAAAACAGAATTTATTATAGAATGTGTTATTTTTTTTGGCAGGAAATGATATGACAGCTTTTTAAAAAAATCACAAATTCTGTAAAATAAAGAACACACACTCAAAAAAAAGAGGGAAATTTTTCTTCTATTAATTTTTCCTTAGCACAAACCTGAGGTGTCAAGATTAAATGGCCTAATTCTGATAAAAACAAATGTTTTTATAGTCTAAGAGAGATGGGTACCCTCCTTAGTGTTTACACACTCAAAAAAGGCAGAAAGATATTTTATAAGCAATATTTAAATCTTGCAATAATTCCATTTAAGCACCATTCATGGTGCAGGCCAGAAAATTTTAATATTTTAAATTTGTGTGCTTAAGAAAATATTTAATTTCTTTCATTATAGTTTGTGGTTCTCTGTATTCAGATGTTGTATGCTTCCAGTTCTTCTGTAACTGAAAAGTTTTATTTCTTTATGGCATTATGCCATAATGTAATTTCCTCTTTAAATTTGATTCCATTTAGACTTTGCATAGTGGGATCACATCTATCATCACTTGTGGCAGAATCCTACGGGTGAAAAGACTGTCACAGAGAAGTTAATTTTCAGATCTTGGTCTTGTTCCCTGGTGGGATAAGGGTGAAAGTTTATCACAGTTACTGAATTTTTCTACTTAAAGTGCCAATTGTTTTTTTTTTTTTTTTACAGCTCTGATGTTAAAAACTCCCCCAACAACCTAAAATTACTAAAATCTTCAACATTTATTCATTCTATGGGCACCTTGTACAGTTATTAAGCTTTCTGTGCAAGGATAAAATTCCTTACATTCACTTATTTAAAAAGTTGATTCCAAAATATAGTATCTAAAATAGGGTGATAGATATTACCCCAACTCTCACTGAGTTGTAAGAAATAGGAACAGAAGAATTGGAAAGAACAAGGAAAAAAGAAAAGTGAGAATAACCGATGAAACCAAAGTCATAAGAAAAAGCAAGCTTATAGCAAAAGATCGAGAGCTTTAAAATTTTTTAATTAATAAGAGATTATAATTTTAAATACAAAGCTTCTCAAAGCAAGCTTTGTCTTAAGCAAAAGCCATTTCATGAGTATGATATACAGCTTTTTAGGGAAAAAATCCAAGTTGAAAAGAGGCTTCCAGGGGGTCAAATACATGGTGACAGACAGATACTAGACTTTTGGTGGTGAGCATTCTGTACTGAATACAGATACCAAATTATAATGTTGGTATACCTGAAACTTATATAATGCCATTAATCAATGTTACCTTGATAATATGAAAAAGGCTTCTCTTAGCTGGTGTAGCTCAGTGGATTGAGCGCAGGCCTGTGAACCAAGGGGCTGCCAGTTCAATTCCCAGTCAGGGCACATGCCTGGGTTGTGAGCCAGGTCCCCAGTAGTGGGTGCATGAGAGGCAACCACACATTGATATTTCTCTCCCTTTCTCCCTCCCTTCTCCTCTCTCTAAAAATAAATAAATAAAATCTTAAAAAAGACTTCTATACAACTAGAGAATTATTGTCAAACTTTATTCACATTTCTTTTAATTTTGAGAGAGAAAAATGCTTTTTTATATGAAAATGCAAGATAAGAAATTCTTGTTTTAAAGTCTCTCATTATAGAACTTTAAAAATCCATAAAAATAGATAAAAACAACTAAGTGCACAGCAGTAATTCCTGGCCAGCTATTGATATTTCATTCTTCCCACAGTTCTCCCAGGAAAATCTCAGATAGAAACATCAGGGGAATAATCTTTAGATTTGCATGCAATTCATCACTGTAGCCAATTGTGGTCAGGTTCCATTAACAAGTAACTTAGGGAAAAAAGGTTGCTCACAACAAGTCCATCCCAAGGCCAAAGCCTTGTTTTAGTTTATTTTTGTCAATGCCATTTGTGGATATATTTTGGTATAACTGATCTTGTTTTTCAAAAGTAGGCAGAGGAGATCTTCATGGCTCAGCTGCCTGAATGAAGTTCAAGGTTTGGTTCATGAGGCCCATGTTTTCAGTATGCTTTGAGAGAGAGGTGACTGGAGATACACTTTAACCATGTTTAAAGCTGGTTAACTCCACGTAACCAAGTTGTGCAGTCAGCCTTGCTATCTTGCTATCTTCACCATTCAGGCTGCTTCTTGACTCCTAGGGTGTCAGAGCCCAGGGCAGGCTGCTCCCAGATACCCCACAATGGTATGGTGATGATTTCAACTAAAATCACTTGAGAAGCAGCAGGAGTGGGAGGAGCTCTCTAACTCCTCTGTTTGAGGAAATAAATCTCCAGGTGATGGGTGTCCTCTCTGCATCTAAGAGACACCCATATCCCAAGGGTTAAAAAGTATAGAGTTTAAAAGCTTGCATAAGCAAACCTTATAAAGTCTTCACCAATTTACTACCTAAGCCCAAAACTTGCTTAGATGCCTTCCTAATGAATACTTTCTTTGACCTGTCAATTTCTTACAAATTTATCATTTCTTTGTTTAAAGAATATAAAAAGGTGCCTGGTTCCATCAATTCTTTGAATCTCATTTTATGAAATGAGCATCATATTGTGGCTCTTCATGTACATGTATTAAGTTGTTTTTTCTCCTGTTAATGTAGTATCAATTTTATTATTTTATTGCTAGTTCAGCCAAAAGAACTGCAGAAGTGTAGAAGGTGAGGGAAATTCTCCCCTCTCACTGATAATTTTGGTGAGCCAGTCAGGAACCATCACCGCTGGGAAAAACTGCCTTTTCCTGGGACTGCAGCAGCTCAGAGATCCTTGAGAAATCTGACAATGAGCTGGCAAATAGGTCAGCTTTTTTTTATCTTGTCCGCCTCCTGAAATCTCTATCTGGAGGGTCCAATGGAAAACAACATGATGAAAATTTTATTCTTTCTTTCTAAATTTAGATTAGCAGGAGGGTTAAGAGCTCCTCTCACTCCCTGTTGCTTCTTAAGTGATTTTAGTTTGAAATAAGGGATATGCCAGTGTGGGATATTTTGGGGTGGTCTGCCCTGGGCCCTAACAAGGGCTATCTTTCACTTTGGGCCTGAGTAATATTCCTTTGCATGAATATTCCACCTTTTGTTTATCTATTCACTAACTGATGGACATTTGCATTGTTTCCACTTTTTGTCATTATGAGTAATGCTGCCATGAACATTTGTGTACACGTATCCGTGTGGACATCTATTTTTAGTTTTCTTGGGCATAGACCTAGGAATAGAATTGCTGGATCATATGATAACTTTATGTTTAATTTTCTGAGGACTTGACAAACTCTTATACAATTGCCATACCATTTTACATTCTTACCAGCAATGTATGATTGTACATCCTCAATAACACTTGTTATTTGCTTTTTTTTAAAAAAAATATTTAAATAGGTGTGCAGTGGTATATGGTTATGGTTTTGATTTACCAGAGGAGACCACCCAAAACCCTGGAATTTATTTATAAAAATTGTGTATTTATTCTTAGGGCATGTTTAAACTTCAGTCACCTTCAAAGCACTCTCCATTTGATGCAACACACTTTCAAGATGTTTTTTCCACTGCTCAAAATAGTTTTTGAACTCTGATTTTCATGCCTTTTAGTGCTTCTGCTGTTTTTTGTTTCACCTCTTCCATATCAGAAAAATGTTTCCCTTTGAGTACTTTTTTCATCCAGGGAAACAAAAAAAAGTTGTTCGGGGTAAGATTGGGTCGGTAGGGAGGGTGAGGCTCATGCTGTTTTTGGTCAAAACTGCTCAACACTCAGTGAGGCAGGGGTGCTCATAAATCACCTACCATGAAACATGTTGAAAGAGTCTTTAAAAAAAATTCACTGAACCCATACACAGACTCTCACCACAATGCCAGGTGGTACACTGATACAGATGGGTTCCTGGACCACTCACCTAGCAGGGGAAGCCTGTATTACAAGGGGCTGGCCCTCCGAAAGATATCACCAGTTTTCCTTACAAACTGTGCCTCATTCTCCTTAGGCTTTTCTTCAATCTCTTTAAAGACAAAATCCATCAGTGTAAATAGAGATGATAGGAACTCCCTCAATTTGATGTGTTCAAAGGTCCTTCTCATGTAACTTTCTAACTACAGCTCTTCCAATGCATAAATGATGCTGCAGAGCAACCTCTGCACAAGGACTTTGCACCTCCCAGCTCCTCTTCAGCTGCCTGCAGAGCCCCACCACCATCCCTTGTAGAAGTGAATATTGGAGCCACTTGGAGTTGTCATCTGATAGGTCCTGGCATGTTACTAGGGATTAGTAGGACTTTATGGTTAAAGGGTACCAACCAAAAGATGCCTTGAATCAAGTGTTAACACGTACTGAGAAAAGAAAGAACAACTGTGAAGCAAAAAGAGAAGTCTTTAAAATTTAGTATATTAGAGTAAAATGGAAGATACAAAATAACTGAATTTCACACAGATGAACACAACTCCTGTGTGTAGTTCAAAATTTGTACTCTATGTAAGAGGCATATGATTATATTTTCTTACCGCTTGAACATTGAACCTTAGGATCTCCTTCATGTAAGTAGGCAATAATGTCAACAAAGTATAAAAACTCCAGTTATAAGAAAAGTGTGCAACAACAATAGCCCAAAGTGGCAAGGATTTTAGTATGGGTATCCATGGAACTGACTTCTGTGAAGAAAGCTGAAAAAAAAACAGGCACATTTAGGGCAAGCTGTAGCTATGTTTTGCTATGTTTAGATCTGTACCTTATCAGCCAAAATTCCATTTAGAACACATTATCAGCCTTGATTAGTAAATTCCAGATTTTTAAATGAATTCTTTTAAAATAAATTAAAGAGTGATAGAGTCCATTTTCAGATTAGAAGTAAAACAGAAATGTAATTAGAGCAATAATGTCAACCACAAAGACTCCTTATGAATGTTGTCAGAAGTCACCCGCAGTATTAATCCCTCCATCTATAAATTAGAGAACAGTTTCACAATCAAATTCAGAGGTTGGCATAAAGGCAAGTGAAAGAGACTGCAAGTCCTATTAGAACTCATATTTCATTTTACAGTCCGTATTAAATTACAATGATTTATAAGAACTATGTAATAGAACTATTTTTATGGAGCTACTTGGAGTAATAGTCTTCAAAGTAGGGTGGAAATATCCCAGGGGTGTATGCAAGATGATCCATCAGGATGTGGAGAGACATATTAGAACTTTTACCTATACTTTTATTCTAAAAAAAGAAATTAAATTCTATTAATATTTAATAAATAGACTGGCCCTGGAGTATGTCAGATATAAAAGAAAAACAACAAAATGGACTTGATACTGTCAGGAGAGCAATCTCAGACAGAGCCGGGAGGCCTCCAGGAAGCTCAGGTAGTTAGTGCACCCCCTCCACATGAAACAATGGCTAAACCCAACAGGTCATCTTGATACAGCCCCTGGAAATGGCTCTGCATCACTGCATTCTCTTTTAAAAAACAAAATTTCCCCTAGCAATAGATATAAGCAATTAATAGTGTACAGCATAGTGGAAGTCTGCTTGCCAGCACCAATCACAGCTCTTTCAAAGCAACTTGCATTACCCTTTTGGAAGCCCCTCTTTTTCTGTCTTTATAAGTTCTGTCCTCTTTTCCCCCTTGGAATGGAGTTGAGTTTCTATTCATATCTGTTTTAAGGAATTTGCAATTCCTTAAACAAACAAACAAACAAACAAAAACCACAAAGCTTTTATTTGCCTTGCAGCTCCGGGTTAAAACGCACGGACACAGATAATATGTTGTATGATCGCCCCAATTCGACGGGCTAATGGCGTCCTCACTTGTTTGTGTGCCCCCAGCGCACTACAGCACATTACAGTTCATACACGCATCTTACAGTGGATTTGTGGATTTTGTTAGCAAGTTTTTCTTAAAACAAATCTCACAAAATTAGCAGTGTCTTCAAAAGACTCTTATAAAGAGTCAGTAGAAAGGAATTCTAATAATGTAAGCACGAGCTAACAATAAGAAAATAGTAGAGCTGACACTTCCTTATATGAGTTCTTTGTTGGCTGTCTCACCAAACAAATAATGGCTGGCTCATCAAATATAACATATTCAAACACACTGCTTCTATTAAATAACATGATTATTACTAATTTTTAAGTGAGAAAAAGGTGTTTTCCATTAAAAATTTTAATTTATGTACTTATCTGTTTATTTCTTATTCACCCTTTAAAAAGTGCTGCGGTCCGGCCGCGGCAGAGTCCAGGGGTCCGAAGGACGGGAGGGGGTAATGGGTTGGCGATGAGAGACAGAATAACCACGCAACTCAAAGGACGGTGAAATTCTGCTCCACTTTGTTGTGTAGCAAGCAATGTTTTATACTTTTATTTTTGGCAGAGATTAGCGCTTTGTGGTTACAGCTTTTTGCGTAAGTGGGTCAGTTTAGAATTAATCATACAATTAAAGTCTGGTGACATCTGATAATATTAGGGAAAATATTTTGACCTTAAATATGATAGATGTTTTAATTATATTTTTGGCTTGTGTATAAGTTTCGGTTAGTAACAGTATTTTAGTTCCTTATCAATGGGTCTTAGTAACTGCTTTACTATAGAAACCTTTTGTTTCTTAGTTAATATACACTAGGGAGGTCTTGCCTGTGCCAAGCGTTCTCTGAAACTAAGACTTTTGTAAGTTACATGTTGTCCCTTAATATTTACTATTTTAACTCTCTATATATTATATACTCTTGTAAGGAAAAGGAGGGTTAGTGGGTTTGGAAAACTTTTTGGAGACTTTTTCTCCCTTTAGGTGGATACTATAACCTTTCTGCTATTATATAGGCTGGCCAGTACTGTCTCTGAACAGTAGGTACTATTTGCTGGATTTTTCTTTCTTTTTGACCTAACTTTTCATATCTAGGTCTTAGGGTTATGCTTTTTACAGATAGGTCAGGTTTTGTGGTAACTATAGTGATATTTTTGCTGGGGATTCTAGGGGTTTCTGCAGGGGATGTGGTCTTTTCTTCCCTCTGCAGTTCCCCTGTAGGAATGGGATTTTCAATGGGAATTTCTCCCTCTACCTCCTCTCTGGGTGTCCAGATCTTGGGAATCAGCAAGGACAGTATTGAGCCACTAATGATTGCCAAAAAGAGATATGTCCTCCTCTCCCCCTTTGTCATGCCATGTCCTTTCCTTAGAAGGTTGTCTCTCTGAGCTCATTCCTTCTCATGTCCGGACTCTGTCATGCAACATGTGAAGGTAAGGACGTGGCAAAAAAGTCTATTTTTATATATTTTATAATGTACATAAGTACAGTAGTACATGTAGAAACCTATGAAAAAATATATATATATACTCAATGTCCTAGCCAGGTGGTTCAGTTGGTTGGAGCATCATCCTGTAAACCAAAAGTTTGCAGGTTTGATCCCCAGTCAACTGACCGATGTCTCCCTCATATTGATGTTTCTCTCTCTCTTTCTCTCCTTCCTTTCTCTATAAAATCAATGAACATATCCTTGGATGAGAATTAAAAAAGGAAAAAAATTGGACATGAACTAAAGGGGGGAGGGAATGTGGGTGGGAGGGAGTGTGCAGGGTGGAGGGGAGTGAAGGGGGAAAATGGGACAACTGTAATAGTATAATCAATAAAATATATTAAACAAAAGAAAAAAAAGGAAAACAAATGCATATACTCAAATTGTTAGCTGCCCTCAACGAGTCACTGATGAATGATCAAGAAAGTCTGGATCACCTCAATAAGTTCAAAAAAAAGAAAAAGAAAGAGAGCCCGGAGATCACTGGTCTGGGGCATCAGATAAATGCATTTCCTATATACTAAGGCTCTGTGGTTTCTTTCTCAAAAGTTAGATCAATTTATGTTTCTGCTTCCAGGGTTCACTGTTATTTCAAAAAAAGGAAGAACCAGTATTAACCTTTTGGTGGAAAAAGTACCTTTTTCCTATTTGACTTGGCAGTTATGCTCTTATCTTCTCCACTATGTATCTAAGATGTAGGGTATATTGGGGAAGAGAAGGAGAGAGAACACTTATTCTTGTATAGCAGTGGTTCTTAATTCTAGCCATGTTTCGAATCACCTTTGACACTCTGAATTATAGTTGGCAGTACTCAACCCCAGGTCTATTGAATCAAAAACAAAAACAAAACCCCTGAGTGTAGGGCCAAGGTGTATATTCTAAAAGGCTTCACTGGTGGTTGTATAAAGCAATGGTTCCCAAACTTTGCTGCACAGGGAACTTAAAAAACCTTGAGGCCAAGATCACACCCCAGAGCAACTAAGCCAGGTTGGGAGTGGGCATGAGGTAGGTGGCAGTATGGGTTAAAGATTTCCATGGGATTTCAATGTGTAGCAAAATTTGGGACCTGCTACTATAAAAATTGAAGAAATCTGCAACCTCTCTATGCACCCCCATTGTTTGAAAAGCTCAGAGATAAGAGGAAGGACAAGACCAGTTTAGAGATTTTAGAGTTTAAAGGAATTTGGAACATAGCTCTTTTAATATGGATTTGAAACTGACAAAGGAAATGAATCACACTTCTTTGTTGAAAGGTATAAGTTTAAATGCATTCAATCTCTGAAAACTAAATATATTCTGAATAATGTATCCCCTCCCGGAAACAGAAACTTTAGTATGGAATATGTAATACTTTTAAGATTCCTGCTGTATATACTTTCACGTGTTGACAGTGGTGTTTTATAAGAATATGCTGATAATAGCTTTTGTAGCATTTCACCAATATTTAGGCATAATCTTGTTTGTACAAATGAAGGAAATTTAGCCATGCTGGCATATTTTCACAGCCTATAAATATCCACTGAATTTTTGATAATCTCATGTTTTTGGAGAATCACCCAACCAAGACCAGCTACAAATGGAGAGACATCAATCAGCAAGATAGCCAAATAAGATGTCCTCGGCTCAGTTGGCATCCATCTGCAGTCAAAAGTGCCTTTGTGGGAGCTGTGGGATCAAGCATCATATGCCAAGTGACCTGGGAAAAATCTTACACACCTGTACTTTGGGTAAAAGACATACAGACCCTGGTCCCAGATGTGAACCCTAAAGGTGGTTGTGAACTAGCTCCAGCCCCACTTGGATAGGTCTGGGAGCCCTTGGAGAATACTGAGTCAGACAATCAGCCATTGAAATGCCAAAAGAAATCCATTTGCAACATGAATGGACCTTGAGGCCACTATGCTAAATGAAACAAATCAGACAGAGAATGACAAATACTGTATGATATAACATGTGGATGGAAAAAAAAAGGAACTCATAGAAACCGAGTGGAATGGTAATTGCCAGGGAATGAGCGGTGGGAGAAATGTCCGTCAACAGGTGCAAATATCCAGTTACAGGATGAATAAGTTTGGGGAACCTAACGTACAGCATGGTGACTAAAGTTAGTAATACTATATTATATACTTCAAAGTTGCTAAGAGAGTAGATCTTAAATGGTCTCCCCACAAAAAGGAAATAGTAATTATGTGAGGTTTGGAAAGAATATGACATGCACATGTTACAGCTTAGAGTTCATTTGTAAATTGGCTAGAAAACAACAGTTTTGAGTTCCAGCCAGGATGGATGCGTAGGTGGAAACGCTTTGCTTCCTTACACAACCAAAAGAAGGGTAAGAACCAATTTAACAAAAATAAACAACCAGAATTGCCAGAATATCAAACTGCATGGAACTCTGACAACCCAGGAGTTAAAGAAACATTCATCCAGATGGGTAGGAGGGTGGAGATGGGCAGTTGGATGGGTAGAGAGGACCTGCCATAAGGCAGTGGACTGCATGGGTGAGGAGTGGCTGGCTGACAGGGAAACTAAAGACAAAACCTCTAGCTGTAAAATTCTGTGGGGGTTGAGAAGGTGGGAGAACCTTCTACTCTCACAGGAGAGTTTGTTGGAAAGTGGGGCTAGAGCAGAGCAAGTGAGCACATTGTTCCCTCTCTGATCCTTCCCCCACAGACAGTGTCAAAATGCAGCAAAGAGGGTTGCCCTGCCCAGGTGAATACCTAAGGCCCCATCCCCTAACAACTTAACAGGTGCACCAAGACAAAGAAATATGGGCCAAATGAAAGAAGCAAAACTCCAGAAAGAGAGCTAAGCGATGTAGAGACAGCCAACCTATTTGATAGAGAGTTCAAAACCCTGGTAATCAAAATGCTCACAGAACTGATTAAGCTTGGTCGCAAAATGAAAGAACAAATGAAGAATACCCAAAGTGAAATAAAGCAAAATATTCAGGGAACTAACAGTGACAGGAAGGAAACCAGGACTCAAATCAATGATTAGGAACAAAAGGAAGAAATAAACATCCAACTGGAACAGAATGAAGAAACAAGAATTCAAAGAAATGAAGAGAGGCTTAGGGACCTCTGGGACAACTTTAAACACTCCAACATCTGAATCATAGGGCTGTCAGAAGGAGAAGAGGAAGAGCAAGAAATTGAAAAGTTATTTGAAAAATTAATGAAGGAAAACTTCCCCAGCCTGGCAAAGAAAATAAACTTCCAAGAAGTCCAGGAAGCTCAGAGAGTCCCAAAAAAGTTGGACCCAAAGAAGCACACACCAAGGCACAACATAGTTACATTACCTAAGATTAAAGATAAGGAGCTAATCTCAAAAGCAGCAAGAGAAAAGGAGATAGTTACCTACAAAGGAATTCCCATAAGACTATCAACTGATTTCTCAAAAGAAATGTTACAGGCAACATGGGGCTGGAAAGAAGTATTTGAAGTTATGAAAGGCAAGGACCTACATCCAAGATTACTTTATCTAGCAAATCTGTCATTTAGAATGGAAGGGCAGATAAAGAACTTCCCAGATAAGGTCAAATTAAAGGAGTTCATCATCACCAAGCCCTTATTATATGAAATGTTAAAGGGACTTATCTAAGAAATAGTGTTAATTTTCAGAATATAGGAAGGGTAAGGTAATTTAACAAATACTTGAGTATCTTTAAGTGCAAATTCACAGAAAAATGTTTTCCTGTCATAAGCAAGTAACAACAAATTGACTTGGAAAAAGTTGCATGAAAGATGTTCTTAATTTACAACAATGAAATATTCAAACCAAGGACCCCATTTGCTTCATAATGTTGCCAAATTGTATGCTTTTTCTTAAAAGTGTAAAAGAGAAGCAAAACAGTTACAATACATGTCGTTTCAGGAATCAAGTAAATAAAAGAAAAAAACCAATACCAGATCTCTAGGAAAGAAAACCTCAGTGAAGGGGTAATGTTTTTTCACACTTTATTAAAAAGAGATCTTCAAAACTGAGTAAAAGTTGATGATCTTAAAGCACTCACTACTACGGAGTTCACTAGTTATAAGCTGACCTTCTGGGTTTACCTGCCGAGTGCCCTAAAGATTTTATTGCTCTTTTTGTAACAATTTCTAAATCAGAACTGAAACTACATACATTGCCATAAATGTAAGATCTACTCATTGTAAGAATGAACTCTCGTTTCTGCCTATAATATAGTATTGACTTTTTTCTTAGCTTAATAAGTGAGAATGCATTCTAACCAGAAACCTGCCTATCTCGTGCAGGTATTCTCTCCACACACCCATCCGTGTAAGCTCTTCAGAATGCAAGCCTCATTCTGTCACCAAGCTCACAAACAATTCATGGCATCCCAGTGCCCACAGGATAAAGTCTGAGCTCTTCAGTGAGACACAGGGGACCCCCTGCGATCTGACTTTTGCCTACCCCCTATATCTCTCGCAGCTCTTTGCTTTTTGCTAACTGCTGCACTTCCTGGCAGATACCACCCTCTGTCTCTTGTGCCTTTGCTCACACCATATCCTTGTCCTGAAATGCCTGCACATCTCAATCCCCCAGTTCATCTGGCTTCCAACTTCCCTTTCAAGACTGATTGGATACACTTTTATTAGTGAGGGAGAAAAAAGCAACCCCAGATTGTTGTCACCTGAGCTGGCCATCTTCTATCAACTAGGCCAGGGTGTTTGACCATTGAACTTGAACAAAGCCACTCTGCAAACATGATGGAATGAGACAAAAATAAGATCACTCTATAATCATGTCTGAGCACAGACAAAAACATGAATGCTATAAACCACAAAAGAAGCAAACATCTCCCTCCTGACTAACAGCTTTAGCCCCCACATTTTAGAAAAAAATTAAGGTAGCCCTGACCAGTATGGCTCAGTTGGGTATTGTCCAGCAAAGCAAAATGTTGCCAGTTTGATTCCATGTCAGGCACATGCCTGGATTGCAGGTTCAGTTCCCAGCGGGGGCATGTGCAAGTGGCGGGGGCACAATCAATATTTCTCTCTCACACTGATGTTTCTCTCCCTCTCCTTCTCCCTTACTTCCCCTCTCTCAGAAAACAAATAAGCAAAATTAAAAAAAATTAAGATAATTAATGAATTGCTACTGCTTTCCAACAGCACCACAATAGTAGTGCTGTCTTATGGCACCACATCACGCAGCCTATACTTCATTGAAATTCTGTTCCTTAATGTCTGTCTCCTTTTGGAGATCACAGATCTCATAAGAACCATGTCTTGTTCATTGTCCTTCTGTCATTACTTTTTAAATTCTCAGTACCTGAAAAAGAACCTAGGACATAGTAAGTTCTCAAAAAATGTTTAAAGAATGAATACAGTACAGCAAATGCTGTGGATCCAAGATTTAATCCTCCTAACTCCTCTTGCTTCTGAATATTCTACTTTCTGAGGCATATGAAAGAATGAATTAACTTAGGCTTGGATAATGGACAGAGTTAGAAACACATCAGGTAGAGGAAGCTTTAACAAAAAATCTAAAATTAAAAAGTTTCATAAGTCCATAAACATATAATTAAAAAAAGTACTGGAAGAAGATAGCTGTTGGCCATTAATGCTGAGAAAATGTGACAAATCATATCAAGTTTTGTGTGGCAAGACTTGTTTACAAGGTATTAAATTCTTCTTATATGTTCCTTAAGGGAAAAAAGTGGGTAAGTCATTTGATTCACATGACAAAGGACACCAAGCTCTCAAAGTAACTTTCCTTATTACACTGCTGATTTCTTCTAAGCTTTTGCCAACCTTTAGCAAAGCCCAAGAGATGCCATATTTGCTAAAGTTCAACAGTTTGTGGAGGCATTTGTAGCAAAATTTAAAAACTTAAAGGAAATGTAAATGAGTAAATGTTTAAATACTGCCTGGCTATACTATATATAAAAATTGAAAATATCAATAATAATAACATAATTGGCAATGAAAACTTTAAATGAAATATGTTATAGACTATATATATTTTAATTTTTCCTAATGTTTTCATATTATTCTTTTATTTTCCCAAAAGGCAAATATTTTGTTTCCATGGCTTGAGTACTTACTATATGAAATTATGGCAGACTTTTATTTCTGACTTGCTACTGTGTTTAATAAAATATAAATTTTTTTCTAAAGAGGGCAAATAGGTATATATTATATTATTATATATGATAATAAATGGGCTGTCCTCATTAAATCACACTCATTTAAAATACAGATAAAAACATACAAATTAGTTTTCTAACAACTAACATTAAAATGAAGCTATAAGATTCCTTTAATAAATAACATATTTTATTTTCTACTAGTTAACAAGAAAAGACGAACTTAAAATTCACTTGATAACCGCGCTAGAACAGCAATTTTAAACTGGTGAGCGGCAGCATGCAGGAGCGCTGCAAGAAGCTCTAAAACACGCAACACCTGACTATTGAGCTGGGGGCACTGACCTCTTTCCCTTAGGCTGTCAAATAAAAAAATAACAACAGCCAGCACAATAGCTGTCTGGTGTGAATGAATCATATTACCAATGTTTTGTCAGATGGGCAAAAAATATATTTTTTGGTGTGTTGCAGAAATTTAGTAATTAGTTTATGTGTGCCACGATGAAAAAGGTTGAAAATCACTGCTTTTGAAGGTTTAAAATGACTTTAAAAAGTAATTTCTTCCTAGATTTAGTCTAGAGAGAATTGGAATTTCTCATACAAAACAAATGAATACGACTATTTTGTACATTTATTTCATTTGCCTGCTCTACTTTGCCTAGTGAGCAATGCACAATAAAAATACCTATTAAAAATGGTATCTCGGGCTTCCAGGCCAGATAGTGGCATAGTTGAAGAAAAAAATTGGTGTCTTAATTCTGAAGAAAAAGAGCTTTTAAAATTATTTTTTAAATATGCCAAAGTCCTTACCTGATTTTTTAATGATGAACGAATGTATTCCTTTTCTTGGTGGGAGATTGTCCTGTGAGTTTCTGGTGTATCACTAACTAACCAGATCCATAAAACAAACCAAATGATTCCAACTATACCTTAAAACAGAAAAATAATAGTTAAGTAAAATTAGAATGCACCAACAGCAACTTTTGTATGTCTTGAAGAAATTATGTCATTATAAACTCAATGTAAGTTTGGTTTCAGTTTAATTTTTGTTTCAAGTTCCTCTTATAATTCTTTAATGGGATAGTTGCTATCTGTATTATTTCCTATAAAATTTGAAGAGAACAACTTTTGACCATATGACTCTGCCTATCAGAGTATAGCAGAGAAATCTTTTATTTTTATTTATTTATTTGCAGAAGTTTATTTAGAAAGTCAGAGGTAGAAGAGGTGAGCCATGGAAGAAATGCCAGCTGGGTTTTGTGGGCTCGGGAATCAAGTTACGGAGGCCAAAGAGGGGCCCTTGGAGCTCAGGAAACACAAAGGCAGAGAGAATGTGCCTGTGGGGAGGAAAGGGGGAACAGGAAGGCTCGGTGTGCTCCAGAGAGACAGAGCAGGCCCTGGGGAAAGTAGGGAGTGGGGAAAGATGCCGGCACGCTCATCAAGAGAGACAAAGAGCATGCTGATGAATCTTTTAAAATATAAACTCACATAAACTATTATTTCCACAGGTATGTTATTGTGTTTTTTTTGCTTTGGCTGCAGATAGACTTCCTGCATAAAATGTTTTTTGTGGTAACCTAACTTATTAAAAACGTGTATTGTCATACCAATGAGATTGAGAAATAAAAGGCCCTAGACAAGATTAGAACTATCAAGTGAAAGCATCTTACTTTGCTTTAGAAGGAATTTTTCAAAATATGCGTATCTAAAATGTCCAAAATAGTAATTTTTGTTAGTAAGTATAGTATTTAAGTCCTGGATTCAAGAGCAGTTTCTACTGAGATATTCCAAAACTAGTATCAGGTCAAAACTTAGCTAGACAATTTTAACCATCTCAACTTAAAACACAAGTTATCAGTGGTGTTTTAGAACTTTGTGGTTTAGGAGATGATTACTTCCGTGAGTTAGAATATTTATTTTTAACCAATTATGGGACTACTATTACACTTTGGATTTTTATTTTATTGATTATGCTATCACAGTTGTCCCAATTCCCCGCCTTCTCCTCTGTCCACCCAGCACCCCCCATTCACTCATTCCCCACACCATTGTTCATGTCCATGGGTCATATGTATAAATTCTTTGGCTACTCCATTTCCTATACTGTATTTTATATCCTTATGGCTATTCTGTAAATACCTGTTTGTACTTTTTAATCCTCTCACCTCTTCACCCATTCTCCTACACCCATCTCCCATCTGGTACCTAGCAAAAACCTCTCAGTATCCATGATTTTTTCTCTGTTCTTCTTGTTTGCTCAGTTTATTTTTTAGATTCAACTGTTGATAGAAATGTATTTTTGCCATTTATTGTTCATGGTTTTGATCTTATCCTTTTTCTTAAATAAGTCCCTTTAACATTTCATAGAATAATGGTTTGGTGATGATGAACTCCTTCAGTTTTTTCTTGTCTGGGAAGCTCTTTATCTGACCCTTTGATTCTAAGTGATAGCTTTGCTGAGTAGAGCAATCTTGGCTATAGGTCCCTGCTTTACATGGCTTTGAATGTTTCTTGCCCATCCCTTCTAGCCTGCAAAGTTTCTTTTGGGTAATCAGCTGACAGTCTTATGGGAACTCCCCTGTAGGTAACTAACTGCTATTCTTTTGCTGCTTTTGAGATTCTTTCTTTATCTTTAAACTTTGGCATTTTAATTATGATGTGTCTGGAGTGGATGTCTTTGTATCCATCTTGTTTGGGACTGTCTGTGCTTCCTGGACTTGTATGTGTATTTCCTTCAATAAATTGGGGAAGTTTTCTTCCATTATTTTTTCAAATAGATTTCCAATTTCTTGCTCTTTCTATTCACCTTCTGGCATTCCTATGATGTGAATGTTAGAATGCGTGAAGTTGTCCCAGAGGCTGCTTACACTATCATGCCGGTTCTGTGGCTCTGTGGTGGGGAGGGTTCAGAAAAGGGACCATGGCCTCTGCCTGCCTTTCTGTTTGGGAGAAAGCTGTTCTCCAGCTCTCGCCTTGATGCCAGATGTTTCAGTTCCTCCTTGTATGCCACTTGTGACTTTTGAGCTGCTACCCCTGTGGTGGAGTTCAGAGAGGGTGAGTCTAAGTAACTTCATGTGTGGGTTCTTTATGAGGAACTGCTTGGGACTCCAGAAGTTTCTTCTACCAACTCAATCCCTGCTGGTTTTTGTAGCTGGAAGTTATGGAGACTTATCTTCCTGGCACTGGAGCCCTGGGCTGGAGGGCCTGCTGTGGGGCTGGGACTCCTCACTCCTGGGATATCCCTCCCAAATTTTTATCCACCACATGTGGATGTGGTACCAGCCTGTTTCACATCTTCATCCTTCCTACAATCTGGATGGATGTGGTTTATTTAATTCTGTAGTTGTTGAACTTCCATTCAACTTGATTTCTGACAGTTCTGAGTAATGGTTGTTCTATAATTTAGTTGTAATTCTGATGTGGTTGTGTGAGGAGGCAAGTCATGTTTACCTATGCTCTGGATTTGTTACACTACAATTAAGGTTAAATTTTTCAATCAACTTACCAAAAAAGTAGAAGACATAAGTCCAATTCATATAGAAGCAAATGATTCCAGAAAGAGGAAGAGAAATTACTGTCCCAAGCTGTGCTCCTGGAACAACAACAAAGACTGTAAACTCTTCAGAGAGATGAATAGAGGGTTAAGTTACAGTTTAAAGAAGATGGGTAACAAATAATGGAGAAGAGAAGGAATGATTCAGATCCTACAAGGGCTGAATTAATCACATGTAAAATACAAACAACCCATTTTCTTAAGGAATCGTTTGCTAGAAAACCCACAACATTTAAAATGTATATGTTAACATGTAGTTCCATTAACAACTATGTAGCTATTGATGCATTAGAAGTCATCAATCAATATAAGACCTAATAAATGCCACATGTGTTAGAAATTCAGGTATCTGGGATTCAGAGATGGTTTCCAAGGCTGATAAACATGACCTAGAGTAGAACGCTAGATGAAATAAGAATAAAGCTTTTAATAATTATAATTTGCCCAAAATATATTAGGAGTAATTATTTCAGATAAATAAATAATAAAATTCATTTTAACCACCAAACACAAGACATCTTTGTTTGTATGGTGAAGCTAAAATAATCAGATATTGTTTCTTGGCTCAAGTTTTGATCTTACTATCACATTTTAGAATGTGTTAAGTGTCACAGAGCAATATGAATTTTCAAATATGAGATAGACCTCCTCTGACTTTCAGAGGTTAGGAAAAGATGTAAGAAGCAGCAATGGACTTTGAAAAGATAGGTAAGAAGATACAGAGGGAGCTGTAACACGATGAGTAAAGGAATGGAAGCAGGAAAGCAGAGAGTAGGTTTGGGAACTTCATTTAGGTAAAGGAAGGAATAGGAGATAAGAGCTGGAAAAATAAGTCAAATGGTTACTGAATATCTGCTCCAAGCCAGGTATTATGTGCCAGGGCATAGGCTAGTTGAAATGAAGTGGTGAAGAATGTAAAAAATGTTGACCACTAGTTCAAGTTTAGACTGTATTCAATAGGAAAAGGGGAACAAGAAATAGTACCTCTTCTTGAACTTATCAGATTTCTGAGGTCAATCTCTACACAGCTGCAAGATCATCTTAAAATATAAATTGATTTATGTCTCTCTGGATTAGAAATCTCCAATGTCTCCCCATTCTATTTCGAAAAAAATAATCCTCATCTTTCCTGTAGTTTGTAAGGCCTGATGTTATCTGGCTCTTGTCTATTTCTCTAAGCTCTTATGCCAGATTTCTTTTATTCATTATGTTTTAGCCACCTATAGTATTTTCATTTCTTCAAACCCTTATATATTTCTTGCCTGAGAGCCCTTGTGCATGCTGTTCTGATAGGCTGGAATGCTCTTTGCATGACTAGTTCATTCTTATCCTTTAAATTTCAGCTGATAAGTCACCACAGAGAGGCCTTTCTGTACCACTATGTAAAAGCAGTCAGGTCAATCAGTTTTAATTCAGTTAATGTAAGAAAGGCTAGAGTTCTTGTGTAACCTGGTAAAATTATAATTCACATATAAAGCTCATGCTCTCTCACTTATAGATAAAAATAATGGCAAATAAATGCATAGAAAAAAGATTCTGAAGAGAAGGGCTGAGAGTCATGATGTGTGAATTAGACGATAAAATTAGAAATCACAGTTTAAAAGGACAAGTGTTCAATTTTCTAGCCATTGTATTTTTTAATAAATCATAGCATTCTCTATACCAACATGAAAAGTCAACATTTTTTAAAATAAATGGCAGATGAAGAAAATGGCATTAGTTAATAAAGTCACATTGCTATATACAGTTGAGCCAAATAAAAACAATATTAATAATAAAGTTATACCCCAAAACTTAATTTGTCCTCAAAGGAGGCCTCTCACAGTGTATGATTCTGGAGTGCAGACACTTTTTCTCCATGGTCGATATGTACATAACAAGTGATAGCAGAAACTTTTATAAGAGCAGTTATCTCACCTGCATATGAAATACTAAGAAGCTTGCTTCTTTCAAGAGGGGGAGCCCAAGAAGACCACATGGCATGCATGGCCGGAAATGTAACACCCTGAGGAGGGAAAAGTATATTTGTGATGAAATATAAGGTAGTTATGTTAATGTTTTAAATTGAGTTGAATTTTATTGCAAGAGAAATTTCTGGATAAAGATCAAAGTAGAATCAGGTTCCATGAAGTCAGATGTCTTTACAATGCTAAGTGAAAATACTTTATAATGAAATACTTTCAAAATCTGAACAAAGATTTGTGGATTCTGTCAGCTGGTGTGAAGACTAAGGTAAGGGTTACAATAGATCTAAAAGAATGTACTGAATGATGACATAAAGTATTCTTCTAAAGGTTAATTTTACTCATTCACTTTATTAGTGAGATGAATGAAATGGGAATGTTACCAATGTATAACTTTGAAAAATACTGAGCTAATATTGTGGCATACTGGAAGAAATTCAAATTGATCTTAATTGACAGGAAAAATGGTCTGGAAAAAAATGAATTCAATCACAGTGTTTATAGTCTTTTTTCTTCTTTTTTGGGGATAACTAGTCTAGTAAGTGCCAGTTATGATATGGAAAAGTAATGGAGCAGTGGAGGCTGGAAGGAACACAGAGACTTCGGAGGGGAGAAAATGCTACAGGACGGTGGGAGCGAATAGGTTTTGGTAGATTCAAAGTAGTGTGGGTTCACAGCTCTCCTTTGTCACTCTCTAACTGTGCAGCCTCAGTTATTCTTCTTGAACTTCAATTTCTTTGTATGTAAAACAGGGATAATGCTCCCTATCTTGCATGATTGTTGTCAAAATAAATGGCAGCTAGTGCTATTATTAATGGAGAGAATACATGCTTTAATACTTCGTGCTTTCTGCTGACTCTTTCCAAAAGAAGAAAGAAAGAAAGACAGAAAGAAAGAAAGAAAGAAAGAAAGAAAGAAAGAAAGAAAGAAAGAAAGAAAGAAAGAAAGAAAAAGAAAAAAAGAAAGGAAGACAGACCAGTAGAAGCGAATGATTTAGGCAGCATTCCTTCGGTTCACAGGCCCGTGCTCAATCCACTGAGCTACACCAGCCAAGGCTTAGGCAGCATTCCAAATCAGTAAGAATCTGCATTGTTGAGCAAAAGGAATCATTATAAAATAAATATTTAGATGTTTGGAAATGTCCACAGAGATCACGAAAACTTTTATTATAAAACCTAGGGACAATGCAGGTATATTTATGGTGAATCAGATGCCAGGGATGAAAGATGCTGACCTAAGTTTATGGATGTGGAAATGAACATGAAATACATATTGGAAGAATAAAGAAAGACAAACAAACCTAAGAACACAACTTAAATTCTATTCAGAAATAAAGCAGTCACTTGAGATAGTAAAAACGATACAATCAATATACTATAATGCTAAATTAGTGGCATAGACACTATGCTAAAATATGGAAATATATGCAGCAAGGAGATTCAATCTCTGGAACAGAGAAAATATACTACAATTAAGTATAACTAACTCAGTAAGGAGGAGAGAAACCTGGTAATATGGGGGCAGTTTTTATTGTTAGGAGGGATTTATTTAGTACACCACTATTTGATAAGGACAAAATAAGAATCTTCAGATAACTGATCAAAGCTTAAATTTAAATAGTACTTGGAAATATACAAAGTATTCTAGCAATCATTATCCAACTTGAGCTATGACTAAATATGGAGAGGTATTTTAGTCTCAATTTTTAAAAATGATGGAACCGAGGCCTAGAGATTAGGATATACCAAATGCTTTCACAGTGAAGCTGTTATTCAAATCCTGCTTTTATGACTCCAGTTAGTGTTTTCCAACATAGCATAATACATTACTACCTAAAATAACCTTCATGCTCTACACCAAACCCAGAGGCCATTATTTTGCTTGGGTTAAAAAAGTGTTAAGAGAAAGCAAACTACATCTATGCCTTGGTTTCACAGGTGGAAGTTCTAAGTTAGAAACAAAAGGAGATCATTATTTAAAGATGAAGGTACATATGATGAAATGCAAAGGAGAAGAGGAAAGGAAAAAAAGATAAAGAATTAAAATTTTTAAAATGATAAAAGTGTTAGGAGGGGAGAAAAAGAAGACATAAAATTAATTGTAACAATTCTAAAAGCAACAAAAAGACAAGAGTCACAGAACCAAAGAAAGTGATATAAAATGATAATCTGTCTCTAAATTAGAGGTCCAGAAAAGAAAGAACAAATGATAAAGAGGAAGTTCTTTCAATAGCAACAAATTTAAAAGAAAAGACAATCAATAATCTACTGTATAACGTGTTTTAGATTTTGTGCAATCAATCACACAGCAGAGATAAACTGTGGCAAAAGTTCAGGAGGTGTGTCTTAACTGTTTTAATAGTGTTTTGTTTTCTTGTCTCCTATAATAAGAGAGTACAGAGAGCTATAAATGTCTCTTGGAAAATGTTTTCTCTAGTCTTTGAGTAAGGCTGTCAATTTCAGGGTGCTCCCACTCCAGACTTTATTGACCACAAAAGAAATCTATTCAGGTTATCTTCTAGTTAAAAAATAAATCCCTATTATCTTCCAGTATCAATTTTTGGTTCATGTTCATGCCAAAGAATGATATCTTTAAAAAGACGAGAAAGCAATATAGGGTAAGAAGAAAAACAGATGACAAAAAAATTACCTCTCCTAATCCTTCTAGTGCTCTAAGCACAATGAGAGCTCCAACTCCGAAATCTGCAGCAATGGGAGTAAACAGGGTGAGGACAGCAGTGGCAAGGATCCCAAATCCTAGCAGTAGCTTCCCCCCCACTTTGCTGGCAACATATCCTCCAGGAATCTGTGTGATGATGTAGCCATAAAAAAAAGAACCGAGAATCCATCCTTGAGTTTCTGCATCCCATTGGTACCTTTTACCCTACAAAGAGTAGAAGGAAAAAAAAATCCAACCTTTTAAGACCTTGATTAAACAGCTCCTTTATCTTACTGGCATATAAGTATATAAAAATGTACAATAATTCTGAACCACTGTTTTAGACTGAAGAACACACAACTTTCTACAAGGTAGGTTGAGTCACCATGACGTGGACATGCAGTCTCTAGAAGTGAATGGAAAGTAACTGAAAATCAAAAACTACACAAAAGGCTTGCTATTTTATGAAACTAGACTGCAGAATGAGTTGCAGAGGCTTTATAATGACCATGACCAAGAAGGCTCAAAAAAGAGGCACAGGCTTAATTCAGAAAGCTACTAAGTAGGAGGATACTGTAATGGCTCAGTCATACTTTGAGGCCAGGCCTGGGTTCTAGGCTGGCTCTATTACTTACTGGACTTATGTTCTGGCAAAATTAAATGAAAAAGGCATGCAAAATAAGGCCTGACACATCCTAAGTGTTCACTTAATGTTGACTATTAGATAAATATAGATCATTAATATCTCTGCATTTCAGACCAAGCATTTGAATGAGCAAGAATTTAAACCATGCCACAAACTTCATGTGACTAGAAAAATGTCTTTTAACTAGCAGCATCACATAGTAGGGTAATAATGAACATTTGGTAACTGATCTGAATATCTGACATCTTTAATACACACAGCTGTATAACAGAGCCAAAATGTCAAGAACCATTTGAGGATTTCTTTTTAGTAAAGCTGATGAAGATAAGTAGCTAGAGCAACAAAGCACTTGCCAAAGGGAAAGATACAAAGCAAATCCTTAATTATCCTTGTTTATGGTACCAGTCTATAGCTTGTTTGTACAATTCTAGAGCTTTAGTTACACAGTTACACATCATAGGCTGGGGTGGTGAAAGTGGGTGATATGTACCCAAATATGTATTTAGCAACATTATTCACATCAAATATAAAGATTTTTGATGTCATTATTTTGCACATGTACTTGTGTGGACAGAAAAACCTCTTCCCTGCTTGAATGCTCTTGTTTGTAAATGGCAGAGGAGACTCACCCAAGTGTGATCTGACTCCTTTGTGAGCACTGAAAATGGATGAAAATATACTCATAAAAAAGGACACCAGGCTTTTCTCCCTGTACTGTCTCCCTGTGTGATAAGCAAAATAAAATACAGTCACGTGCCACATAATGACATTTCAGTCAATAATGGAACACATATAGGATAGTCGTCTCCTAAGATTATAATGGAGCGGAAAAATTCCTATCACCTAGTAACACTGTAGTGCAACATATTACAGAAATACCTAACATCGTGTTACAATTGCCTACAGTATTTAACATAGTAACTTGCTGTATAGGTTATAGCCTAGGAGCTGCAGGGAGAATTTGCCACCCCAAAATATTTCTGTTTAGCATAAGGATTATTTTAGGATGGTCAATTGCATTTAAAAAGCAGATAAGGGAGAAGCTTTGAAAACCAAGTAGAAGTCACTATTTTAAAAGACACTTAGATCTGTAAGATCTGCTATTTGAAAGGATGTTTTCCTCTCTATACCTGGAAGGTGAGGATGACCTCATCTCTAAAAACTCTAATCAATGAAGAAGAAAATGATTTAAATCTCCACAACAAACTTACTCTTGCTTATTGAACTTTTCCTTTTATTCTGACAAACAAGCAAACTTTCTACAAGGTAGCTGAGCCACCATGATCAGACATGCAGTTTCTAGAAGCAGGCAAATGGAAAACAACTGACTTCCCAGGCCCCCAACATTTTCTTTTGTCTTCATCTGAAGGTGGTATTTAAGGCGGTGGCTTCAGTCATTTTGGCAAGTAACTCAGTTTTTCTGGGTCTTTCCCACATATAAAGGAAGCATACATGCTATTAAACTTCTGTTTTTCTCCTGTTAATCTGTATTTTATTACAGGGATGTCCAGCCAAGAACCCATAAAGGTGGAGGGAAAATTACTTTTCCTTCCCTACACTTCAACAGCCATATAGCTTAGGTGTGCATTAGGCTATATTATCTACATTTGTGTGAGTGTACTCTGTGATGTTCACACAATGGCAAAATTGCCTAATGATGCATTTCTCAGAATAAATCCTTGTCGTTAAGTGGCACATGACTGTATTTAAAGTGTTTAAAACCCAATTCTGAACAAATGATGAACACACACTTATCAATTCTACTATAACACGAGGCAGGCAAAATGACTTAAGTAACTTAGCTTTAGGCATGTATAAATTTTGGAAAAGAATCTCCTAAGAAATTGCTCTGATCTTTTTTTAGTCTGCAGTTGAGATTATCTAAGCTCTCCTGAAATAGTAGCCTTTATAAGTAAAACAGCTATTAAGTAATAGTCTTACAAAAGCTATCCGGCAATATCTTAAACAATCAAACTTTCTGGCATGAAGGAAGAAATTTTTCTCCTACCCTCCTAGGTTCTTTGGCCAGTCTAATAATTAGTTGTATGTGGAAAGATTAACAAGAGAAACTAACCAAATTTAATTGTGTATGTGTGGAAACCTACATACATGCCAGAGTCAGAGACCCCACCTACCTGAGAGGTGGGCTCAGAAACAGACAGGGAAAATGAGGTATATGCGACCTTCTGAACTAAAGATAAGGTATGGCATCTGGGGGAGCAAAGTCACTGCAGAACAATTAGAAGAGCAGATGTTCAGTAATTAGATGTCTGCCCTGGTTATTCCTGGTGATAACTCATTGTAGGCAAAAGCTCCTAACTTAAATTCTTTAAGGGAGAGGTAAAAGTTTCTCACAAGACTGCAACTCAAAATATTTATGCACAACAATGGCACATCTTGGGATGGCCTGTTCTGAATCCCTTCAGCCCTGCCTTTGAAGCTTCCTGAGAAGTTACACATTCTAGAAGCTGGGTTGATAGATGGTTCCATATCTCATTAAACTAGTCCCTCAGTCTTTCAGTTTAATTAAACAGTTTTATCTAATTTCAGAAGCCAGTGATACAGGTGAGTTCCAAAGTTAGGCCTATGGTGCAATCAGGTATTTAAGAGATATCCTTATGGAAACAAAAGAAAAACAATAGTTAATGATTGAGCAGACTATTAATCCCAGTTTCTGAGTTCTGAAGGCAGGCAGTCAAGAAGACTTCTAGATGTCTGGCTTGAATCATTTTCAGATGAAGTGAAGGTAGCCAGGGGCAATTTGATAGATTTCTACTGGTTTGAGGTTTGAATGTATCTGGTGATCTTTCTGCAATAGGCACAACGATATATAAGCGGTTGTGGTGATTTCTCTGAAGTTTACATCCAGTTGTCCAACTTTAGCTCTCATGGCTTTGGGAAAAGGGCAGTTTTACTTCACAATGGTCCCAGGTCACAGGTCTTTGAATTGCTTCCACAGTTGCATTTCTGGTTTCACGGATTTATATGAAGATAGGGACAGTTATTCACTCTTTTTTAAAATTACATTTTCTTGTTTATGCTATTATAGTTGTCCCATTTTTTTCACCCTCTCTATCAATCCCCCCAACTCCTTCAGGCAATCCCCACACTGTTATCCACGTCCATGGGTCATGCATGTATGCTCTTTGGCTACTCTTTTCCCCATGCTGTATTTTGCATCTCCATGACTATTTTGTAACAAGCAATTTGTATTTCTCAATCCCTTTACCTTTTTCACCTATTCCCCTAACACCCGCCCATCTAGCAACCATCAAAACGTTCTTTGCATTTATGATTCTGTTTCTGTTCTGCTTGTGTATTTTCTTTTTTAGAATCAATTGTTGACAGATATGTATTTATTGCCATTTTATTGTTCACTTTTTGATCATCTTCTTCTTAAGGAAGATCCTTAAACATCTCATGTGATACTAGTTTGGTGGTGATGAATTCCTTTAGCTTTTTCTTGTCTGGGAAGCTCTTTATCTGCCCTTCAATTCTAAATGATAGCTTTGCTGGGTAGAGTAATCTTGGTTTTAGGTCCTTACTTTTCATCACTTTGAGTATTTCTTGCCAATCCCCTCTAAGTCTGCAACGTTTCTTTTGAGAAATCAGCTGACAAATCTTATGATGTGTCTTGGTGTGGGCCTCTTGGGGTTCATCTTGTTTGGGACTCTCTGTGCTTCTTGGACTTGTATATAACACCAAATTTAGGGAAGTTTTCCATCATTTTTTCAAATAGGTTTCCAACTTCTTGCTCTCTCTTCTTCTCCCAGCACCCCCATGATGTTAATGTTGGTATGCTTGTAGTTGTCCCAAATACTGTTTATACTATCCCATTTTTTTTCCATTGTTTTTCTTTCTTGCTGTTCTGATTAGTTTTTTTTTTTTTTTTTGCTTCCTTATATTCTAAATCACTTTCTTGTATTCCAATTCTTGGCTTCATTCACTGCACTGTTGAGTCCCTGAAAATTGTTCTTTGTTTCAATTAGTGTATCCTTTGTTTCTGACTGGATCCTTTTTACGCTGTTGAGGTCCTCACTAAGTTCCTTGAGCATCCTTAAAACCAGTGTTTTGAACTCTTTGTCTAGTAGATTCCTCGTCTCCATTTTGTTTAGTTCTTCTGGAGTTTTGATCTGCTTTTTCATTTGGGCCACGTTCCTTTTTCTCCTCATTTTGGCAGACTCCCTGTGTTTGTTTCTGTGTATTAGGTGACAATTAAGACCTTGCAGGCTCATGAGAAACTTTACCTCTCCCTGAAAGAACTAGGGGACTTGCCCATAATGAGTTACCACCAGAAATAATGTTTTATGACCTACCTATAGAGCAGAGCAAATCTCTAATTTCTAAATATCTGTTCTTCTTACAGTCCTGAAATGATGTTTTGAAACCCCCAGGGCACCTCACCTCATTCTTAGCTCAGAATGTCATATATGCCTCATTCTAACTTTCTGTCCCTGAACCCCTCATGTGTGCAAGATTTCTCACTCTCTTATATATGTGTGATTCCCATGTGTATGTATGTTTTAAATTTTGTTATTTTCTCTTGTTAATCTGTGTCATGTTTATTTGGTTATTAGGTCAGCCTGAAGACCCAGGAGGGTAAAGTTTCTTCCTTCCCCACAGACTGAAGAGGATGCAAAAGTCATTGCCTTCTGGAGTCATTCCCTCCGAGAGTCAAAAGAAAGAACTGACAGCTTGCATGTCCTGGGCAGGCAGGAAGCTACCCCAATCCCTTAGGACATAGGCAATAGCTATTCCTAGGGAAAAAAGGACCAGTAACAAATTGCTCTGGATTTGGGAAGGAAGGAACAATGTGAAATTTTATTTCCCTCTCTCACTGGGCTCATAAGGTAAATCATTTACAAAAACTTTTGAGCATCCTCTCTAAGTTTAAGAATTCTAGATACCTTTTATCTCTTTAATTTTTCATTAGCTCTTTCCAATAATCATTCAATGAATACATAGGGCATTCCGAGCTAAAGGTGAGGGGGGCACCTTTGAGCTTCACAGGAGAGGAAGGCCACTGAAGAAGGACAAAGCAGATGTTCAGTGATTAGAAGTTTGCCCTCCCCTACGGACAGGCCATAAAAAGTTACTTTACTTCTAGTGATAACTCTTATTACAAACAAGGCCCCTAATTTAAATTTTTTAAGGGAGAAGTAAAAGTTTCTCATGAGCTTACAGGGTCATGACTACCTTCAGCTCAAAATAATTCACATGCCAAATAGCACATCTTGGGGAGGCCTGTTCTGAACCCCTTCACTGGAAGGTCAAACAGGTTTTTCCAAATTCTCTTCAAGGACGATATATTTATAGAGGAAACGGACAAACAACTTTTCAGACAGCACAGCAGCAATAGCTAGAGTTATAAGTTACTGTCCAACCAGTTCCTGGGAAGACACAAAAGAAAGTGATTCAGAATTTACACGAAGAAGTGTTTTTGGTTTTTATAGGATGAAGAAAGATCTTTCAGTATGTTCACCTGGCTATATTTTATGATTAAGATTGTTCACTTAAAAAACAGTACTTACCGTTTGATTATGAAGAACCTGATTGGAAGCAGAATGCTCTGCACACTCCTTAGAAGTTCTATTATCTGCTGAAGTTGTATTTGAATCTACCATATCCACTAATGCAACACTCAGATTCACACGTAATGCATAGAGAACGAAGAAACCAAAAAAGGCCAAAATTGCTAAGTTGTAACGAACAGAGCAGCATACTGGAGCTGAAATAAAGATTGGGGAAAAACTCTCATTAAAAGAAAAACTTATGATACTGTCTAAGTTACTCAAAATGTTAATTTTGGAATGTACACAAATTATTAAATCATGAATATTTTTCTGAGACTATTATCAGATTAAGCATATCTAAACGTACTTGTCAAAAATAATTTGTTCCTGATATCTGTGCTTTTGATAAACATTCAACACATAAGAACCTGCACTATAAGAGTTTCTTAAAGCATGGAAGCTATTGCTTTGTCAACTTTTCTCAGAAAAATTTCTAGTCCAGAGTCAGTACTGAACCCTTATTTCCTGTTGGCTGGCAAAAATATGAGAAAAATAAGCAAGGGGGTTTAATGGCATCACTATTTCTAAAAAAAGTATCTAAAACATAGCCAATAAGCCCTTGAGTCATCATTACAGCATAGTATGTATGCTACTGACTACAGGTTAGTAGCCACTGCATTGTAAATGTAGTACAGCACAAAAAAGTTACTGCTAATTTCATGCTGGGGGTGAAACGCTTCCTGACAAATTCCTTACCTTGAAACATATCCTTAGAAGCTGAGATTGAATCAAAAGCCATGATCAACACTTAAGGCTCTCCTAAACTAAACGTGTTTAAGAATTCAGAAGCAAATTTGCAGACTCTATGACAGTTGCAGCATCTGTGACAGTTGCTCAGCTGATCATGCTGAAAAGGCCCATAGCAAAAAGGGAAATAAGTGCATGTACCACAGTGATTAAAAAAAAGGAGCCAGTGACGGAAGGATCATGTGAGAGGAGTCTGACCTATTTTTAACTCCAATTGTAGGCTTATGCACTATTTTCTCTTTTTTTCTTCCTTAATTGAGTTGCATAATGGAGTGAGGAAATGGGAATTTAGGAAGAGTGATTGACTCCTTAGTGACAAAAAGAACTGGTCTTACATCTTTAAGTTTGGTAAATACAGAGTGTTTGATAACCATCTGTTTAAAGATATGAATATTTATTTCATTTGGTAATGATAAGTATATACATATGTTTTCACCTATTCAGGAATTCTGTTGTTTTCACTGACCTAACATCAAACAAGAATACATTTTTCAGAGTACCAAGGTTTTGGTACTGATTCAGACTGACTGATTCATACGGAAACATTAATGAATAGAGCACAACTATATTTAGGTATATGTTAATATACTACAATTCTAACTTTTCCATAAGCCCTCATACACTTAAACAACTGCTATCATTTTTCCTCTGTGCAAGATTTACATCTTTTAACAGAGAATTTTCATTTGGCATCTTGACTTCTTTTTCAGGAGCAGAGCTAGCAGAATTATGGCACTGCTGCCAGTTAGGTCCAGACCCAGGAGAGATGCATTTCTAAGGCTCTATTCATACTGTCTCTGTTACCAGAATCTAGATACATTTGTTCTCTGCTCCAGCCAAGTGGGCAGTGGTCCGGTTAAGGACAGTTTGAATGTTGCAAGGCATGTTTAATAGGAGAGCATATTTGTTTTTTCAATCTTCACCCAAGGATCTGTTTATTGATTTTACAGAGAGAGAGGAAGAGGGAGAAACATCGATCGATTGCCTCCTGTAAGTGCTCCAACTAGGGGTTGAATCTGCAACCTAGCTATGTTCCCTGAACAGGGAATTGAACCTGTAACCTTTTGGTGTACAGGAGGATGCTCCAACCAACTTAGCCACTCAGCTGGGGCAAGAGCACATTTATAAATCATCATTTTTGTCTCAGACAATAATAGAAGAAGTCTGATGAGTACTCATAATCTAGACAAATTTGGGTTATTAGAATGTGCTACTGTGAGTAATTTGAAGAAAGAAAAATCTAGATTTATATACAGTCTGCTTTGCCAACATACAAAGTTCATCATCTACTTCAGCAGAGGAGTGACAAGATGTGATTTATGGTTTAAAGAGCTGGTTCTCTGGTTGCTGTGTGGACATTACGAAAAGGAGAAGTTTGAATGGGGGCAGGGGACACAGAGTCAGGGAGATTACTGAAGGGACTCTTGTAGCTTTCCAGGTAAGAGGTGAAGGTGGCTTAAACTAGAGCAAAGCAGAGGCAATGGAGAGAAATGGGCAGATTTGAGATAAATTTAAAGGAAGACTGACAGCCCTTGCCTATGTATTAGATGTGAGTGAGTAAAAGGGAGGAATGAAGTTATTAGTTATTCTCTTACCCTAAATTTATAATGTTATTACTTTATTCTATCCTTATTTGCAGTTACCTTATTTTACTGTATGTTATTAGTTCCCCCCTAAATGTTGCTTGAGTTGGACTCTGATATACCTTATCGTGTAAATAATACATGAGGCTAGAAGCTTGGGAAGTAAAGGAAAGGTATGTAAAATGATTTCAAATTATTAGTGATATTACTGAAAATCTGACCTAGAAGTTATGGATCTGGCAACTTTAACTTTTTGGGACCCAGTCAATAATAAGAAAATAAAAAGCCAACACAGATGCTACAAAGTATACAAATATGAGGTTTTCAGAAATATTAAAAATAGATGGTTACTATTTTTATAAAAATGGTTGTTGATTACAAATCAGTCAGAAAAATTTTGTTTCATAAAAGTATAGCAATAAACAAAAATGTGCCTGTGAATTTGGATAATGTTTGAAATTTGTTCACAAAAGCATGCTTGCATGATGAAAAGAGATAACATGCACTGAGCATCTGCCACATTGAAATCAAGTTCAAAGGAAAATCATGCTTGCATAACGAACAGAGCACCCATCAAAACAAATACCAGCTTCTCAAATATGGCTCAAACTTAGGAAATGTGGAGTGGGTGTAACTGAAAGGACACAGGCTAATTTACAGTGAGGCAGACCTGGAAATGAACTTCAGTTCTGATTTTCACTTGCTGTGTACCTTTGGGGAAGTTACTGAAGTTTTCTTTCTAAGGTTTCTCAGCTTTAAAATGAGGAGATCTCCATATACCTCACTGGGTTTTGTGTGGAGTAAATGAAGTACTGTAGAAGCAGTACAGTAGGCATCCAGTAAAAGTGAGTTCCTTTCCTGTTGATGCTGGAGAAAGTTGTATCCATGAGATAAAGTGCCACAGTGTGTGTGTGGGTGTGTACGGGGGTCAGGGAAGTCTTCCTGGAGAAAGTACACATGCGCTGAGTCTTCACTAACGAGCAAAAAGTCACTAGACAGGTTAGAGGAGGTATAACAATGCAAACAAAGACAGCAGTATGTACCTCAGTATGAAAATGAGAAAGGCAAGCACAGGGAGAGCAGGAAACTTCCAGTGATTTAATGTGGCTGGACGACAGTACTGTAGTAACTGTGAGTGGGATAGCAGGTATTGAGTTTAATAACAAACAGTAATGCTAATACTTACTGAGTGTTTACTAGGTGCTTCTCCAAGTGTGTTGGCCTATATAAGGGCTATTATAAAGATTAACTGAGTTGGTACATGTAAAATACTTAGAACAGTGCTTAGGACATAATAAACCTTTGATAACTCTAAAGTGTTATTAATTATTATTGTTGCCTTTTTTTGGATAGTAAGAATTGAGGTCATTTGTTAGGAATTTAAGTTATTTCTCTTTGTGAGAGATTACGTATTGGGAAAAGAAGTCAGTTGTTGAAGAGAACAGGGGTGTGAGGTTCCCAGTGAAATGTACAGGTTTGCCAAGTGAGTAGATACCCGTACAAAACTGGTGAAAATAATCTGCCCTAGTGTGTGACCTTGAAGAATTGCACACCTGTGCTCAGAAGTTGGCACTAGGAGGTGGTGATAAAGCACAAGGCAAGGGAATTTGAAAGAACTGGCAAGAAAATAGTGTTGGACTGTGATTCTGACCCAACAAGACAGTGAAATGGAGAGGGAGAATGGTTTAGGAAAATGTACAATACAATACAAAAGCTCTGTAAGGACAGGAGGGAAGGAAGTCATTAGACATGTAGGAGTCCAGAGAACTGAGGGGACATGGTGTTGGATGAAGTCACTCGGGATAATGGTAAGAAATAAAGTGTGGAAGATGGAGGGGTGTCAGATAGCAAATGTTTGATGAATGAAGTGAAGTGCCAGCAAGTGGGTAGAAGACACAGCAGTGTAGGGGAACAATGATGTAGCCCAAAGGCATTGACAGTGGAGGGGTACTGGTCTGGAAGCATCAGTGTGGAGTAAGGAGGAGTCAATCTCATCAGTTAACACTAGGCAAGAGAAAATGATTACTTCTTGAGAAAGTAGTGGAAAGTGACGGTGGGATGCCCAGAAGGCAGGTTTCTGTTGAAGCAAGGAGGTACAAGTGGTGAGGCAAGACTGGGGAAAAACTGAAGGTGTCAGGCATTTACTCATTGTGGAAGGGTGTTCCAGTGAGAGGTGTGGGCATAGGTGAGGAGCAAGAAAATACTGAACAGTGAAGCGCTGACTGACCTGTGCAAAGATGATGAGAGTGGGCACTAGACCTAGTGATTCTCCTTGGCAAGGGAACTGCATTAGAAAAGACTTCCTACCTAAATGGAGAAAATGTTTTGATGTCAAAAAGGGTAATGCTCAACTGGTCTTATCCTGCCTTGGTTAATTAATTCCTGATAAATCCTATGTATCCCTAGCTCCCAAATTAATTCCTATTTAGGTAGAAGAAATATGAAAGCATTAAATTCCATTAAAGTGGACTCATTTACTTTAATATTAACATCGATTAGCACATGACCCAAAGCCATTTCCCTTCATCCTGCAATATGGTTACGCTTTACCAGCATAGCATACCTTACATTTAAGACTATATTCACGCACAAAGCATATTTGTGAAACTCAATGCTTGAGTAACTGAATCTTGAGTAACTGTACCTAACCTTCTGTTAGGAGTAAACCACCCCTAACAGAATAGGAGAGGCAAACAAACAAACAAACGAACGAACCCCGAAACAAAATCAATGAGAGCACATCATATACTTTTTAAGCTAGAAAAGCATAGGTTTCTATAGAGTGTGACAGTGAAAAATGGGCCCTCATTTTATGGATTACAGCTTCTCTGAGGAATCGAAGATCCAAATGGTCTTTATTTATGACGATGATTATGATGATAATAATAGTAACTAACATGATGTGCCAAACTCTTCTCTAAGCACTTTCTATTAGCTTATTTAATCCTCACAAGAACCCTATGAATCAGGTGTATTATTTTCCCTCATTTATAGAGGAGAAAAGCATGAAAAGTTGGGTAATTGCTAAACTCACAAAGCTAGTCAGTGGACCTGGGACTGGAAATTAAATTAGTCACTCTGGCTCCATACTCATGTTCTGCCTTTAAACACAAAGAAATAACTCAGAAGCCCTAAAGCTTACTTCTCCAACATGAATGAGCTCATTTTTGGTGCAACAGTATTTTGAAAATCCACTTAATTAAATATAAGACACATCTCATTCATATAAAAGTAAACCTTCAACTGGTGAGGAATAAAGAATTTCTATGAGTGAGAGGGGAAGCTTTGCTCTTCTTTGCCTAATTCTCTCCCTTCCTTCTACCTAAATTAGGTAGAAAAATCTATAGATTTCCTGTTGTTTATGAACATTGAGTTACACTTCCCACATCATTTCTGTGTGCCTCTTTGAACCCCACAGGGCTAAGTACTAAAAGCAACTGCTTGAGAGGCAAAGCACAGTAGGGTTACTAAGAATTCTATCATGTCAACCTGAGAGGTATTAATTCTTAACACTATGCATCATTTAAAGCCATGTCCTCTTATTCATGGTGAAGTGGGTAACTGTCAAATTTGTGAAGGATCAAGCAAACATGATTAAGCATTTTGCAAATAGGAATTTCTCAGATATAATACAAGTGTGGCAGGGTTGTGTCAAGGAAGGAGGGTGGGACTAAAATCCAGAACTCTGACCTGAGTCCTTAATAGGGCTACATGCAATCTTTGGGAACTTTTTGGGAACTTAACTTCTTTGGCCCTCAGGTGTTTATGTATAAAAGGATATGCCACCAAATGGTAGGTGGTTTCTAAGGTTTTTTAAGTTCTGTCGAATTTTATGACTGACATTTTATCAGACTTTCTCTTCTGAAATGCAAAACAATATACTTAGGTATAGATAAGGTACAACTAACTTCATATCAGTTTGTTACAGAAACTAACATAAAAGATAGATAAAAAGTATGTAAACATATTGAAAGAGAAATTTTTAGGACTGCTGAAGATTTCCTCCTTTAGCCATCGAACCTAAAAAAACTAATTCTGAATTGTGGAGTTGTTCCATGATGTGACTAATGCCCTTGAGCTGGACCTGGGCCACCATGGAGACTGCTTACAGCAAACCCCTCTCAGAGACTGTCTGACGGTGGCAGTCAGTGCAAATCAGCACTCTTTCTCTGCCTGCTACGTGCTGGCTCCTGGAATAGGTCATTGTTCTCACCCAGTCAAGCAAGTAGTGTTTGTTCCTGGGACTAGTCACTTACCAGTTCCTGTGACTATCCTGTCTTTTTCTGTATACTTATCTGACACATGCCAAGTAGTGCAAGGATCCATTTAGTCTCGCTGCCACCCAAAACGTGCCTCGTACGTAAGTTTCTCTTAATAAACTCTATTAATTATCAGACTGGAGTGGCCAGCTTCATTCTTGGGTCTTACCCTGCCCTGCACTTAGGGAGGTAGATTTTCAGTCTCTGTGCTTAGGGAAGTAGATTTTCAGTCTTGGGAACTTTCCCTGTGTCTGTATGTACTGACGTGGAAGGGAGGTTTTTGCTTTTTAAAACACTCATTCTTTTGTGAACATGCAAAGTTAATATAAAGGGCACATGCAAAGTTAACATACATTTAATTAAAAATATTAAAAAATTCATTGTGTTCTTATATACTAACAATACAATTTCAGAAAAAGAAATGAATAAAAAGATTCCTTTTGCAGTTTCAATAGGAACAAAATGCCTAGGAATAAACTTAATAAAGGATGTGAAGGATTTATACACTGAAAAGTACAAGACGTTATTAAAATAAATTGGGGCCCCTTGCTTTGCTGCCCTGCTGTCTGGGCCCACAGACCCATGACCAACCAACCCACTGCCGACAAATCTGCCCAGCTCTTGCGTGTGCCACATCTGGTTCCTCCAGTGCCATCGCTATGAAGAAAGTGGTTCAAGAGCTCCAGATGGAGGCCGGGCTCAACCTATGAAAATTTGATATTAGAAACAAATTCTGTCTGCGGAATGCTCAACATGACCCCTTTCTGATTGGAGATACTTTCAAGTACCAATCCCTTCAGAACCCAGAAAGTCTGTTCCTTTTTGTAGTGAAATGAATCTTTGAAGGCATTCTAAATCACTTTTCATGAACTGGGGAATATTCAAAGAGAGCTAAATTTGAAGCCTGTATAAAAAGCTTATCCCTGTAACCTGTGCCACACTATATAAACTTCTGCTTTCGTCAGTCCTTAACATCTACCTCTCTGAATTTTTATGAATTTCTTATTTGACAAGAATGACTATTTTATATACACTGGCCGCAGCATAAAAGCAAAACAATATAAAAGGAAAAAAGTTGACAAAGACACAAGAAGCTGGAAAGATATTCTGTGTTCATGGACTAGAAGAATCAATGCAGTTAAAATGGCCATATACCCAAAGAAATATACAGTTTTAATGCAATTCTTATCATAACCCCAATGGAATTTTGCAAAGAAATAGAAAAATAAAAATCATCTGATTTGAACGGAGCCACAAAATAAAAGACAGTGAATAGCCAAAGCAGTTTTTGAGATAAAAGAACAAAGCCAGAGGCATCACACTCCCTGACTTCGGATTATAGTACAATATCAACAATAATCAAAACAGCTTGGTATTGGCAGAAAAATAGACATGCAGACCAATGGAACAGAATTGACAGCCCAGAAATAAACCTACATGTATATGGGCAAAAATATTTTTGACAAAGGAGCCAAAAACATACATGGAAAAACAAGAAACACTTTTCAATAAATGGTGCTGGGAAAACTGGAAAGCCACATGCAAAAGACTGAAACTAGGCTGCTATTTGTCACCATATACAAACATTAACACAAAAATGGATCAAACAAACTAAATATAAGACCTAAAACAATAAAATACATAGAAGAAAACTAGGTACTAAACTTACAACAAAAGAGTCTGTCAAAACAAAAAGGCAACAAACCAAATGGGAGAAGGTATTTGCTCAGAGAAATAATAGCTCTGACGTGGGGTTAATATCCAAAAATACATAAAGCACCCATACAACTCAATGACAAAACGCCCCCCAAACAATCCAACTTAAAAAATGGACAGAGGACCTGAACAGACACTTCTCCCAAGAAGACATACAAATGGCCAACAGACATGAGAAAAGATACTCAATTTCACTAGCTATTAGGGAAATGCAAATCAAAACTAAATGACATACCACCTCACATCTGTTAGAATGGCTATTATCAACAAGACAAGTAATGACAAGTGTTGGAGAGGCAGTGGAGAAAAAGGAGCCTTCATTTATTGCTGGCAGGAATACAAACTGGCACAGCCACTCTGGAAAACAGTATGGAGATTCCTCAAAAAATTAAGAACAGAGTTACCATATGACCCAGCAATACCTCTACTGGTTATCTACCAGACAAATTTGAAAACATTTATTTGTAGAGATAGATGTACCCTTATGTTCATTACAGCATTATTCATGGTGGCCAAGATAAGGAAACGACTGAAGTGTCGTTTGATAGATGATTGGATAAAGAAGATGAGGTACATGTACACAATGGAACACTACTCAGCCATAGGAAAAGATGAAATACTTCCACTTATGACAACATGCATATTTCTTGAGAATATCATGCTAAGCAAAGTCAGATGGAAAAAGTCAAGAACCATATGATTTCACTCACATTGGGATATAAAACTGAAAGTAACATATGAACAAACAAGACAAACAAAGAAAACTTCATAGACATAGAGACAATAGTTTGATGATTACCAGAGAGAAGAGGGGTGAAGGGAGGTCGTAAAGGGTAAAGGGGGTCAAATATATAGTAGCAAAAGGAGATTTGACTTTGAGTGGTAAACACACAATGCAATGTACACTCCATGTATTGTAGAATTGTGCACTTGAAACCTTTAATTTTATTAACTAATGTTGTCCCAATAAATTTAATTAAAAATTTTTAAATGAAACATTTTTTAAAGTGGAAAAATAACTAAGGGTTATCTTGTTTCTCCTGTTATATTGTACATGGTAGACATTATTGCTGAAGCCAGGACAGGCGGGCACCACCAAGATGAGAGTAAAAGGAGGCACTTGGCTCCTCTGATAAAGCTCATGCTTGTCTCTACCTTTTTCATCTTTCTCCGGATGCTCCTCTTTTGTCCTCCAGCTCACGGTATCTCAGATACAGAGCTTAATTTAAAACACTGTTGATTAATGCAATGTCCTATAACTGTATGTTCCTCTTCTCTAAAACCTTTACCATATTTTAAATAGCCAAAAAAGGTGTTGCTGTTATTTTTACTTCACTTTTGCTCTCCACAGAGTATGTCAAGAATAAAAATAAGATGGGAAATTGTTATAATGAAGGCAGTCATGTCAAGTTAGGAGGAACAGGGCTAAGATCTATACACTCAACCCATGAATCAAGTTGGGATTGTTTCTAAAAGCAATGTTATGAGTTAGTTTTTTTCTTTTTGCACCAATTTTATTGAGGTACAATTTACATACAATAA
>PVKM010003525.1:34510-57184 GCA_004027735.1 Carollia perspicillata | reverse complement strand
TATTAGAACCCCCCATTGTGTGCCTCGGATTTATACTGACCCTAGCTGTATCATAACTAATAAAGGAATGGGGGGCTGGTGGGGGGAGTATGAGGCATGCAGCGAGTGCTCACTGACTTTTATTTAGATAAGTAAAGATGAGAGCCTTAGAGTGAATTAATGTCAGGAGTTCCTCAAGCTGAGATACAAATGCAATAGCCTAAGAAGCTGTTGAACAGGACAAATGAATTGGCCACAGTAGCTGAAGATTTTTATCTTGGATGAAGACAAAGCAAAAGGGGGAGCAGAGAAGAGGAGGAAGTGGAGAGAATAAAAGAACAGGAAGAAGAGCAGGAATCGGTAGTAGCAGAGAATCATCTAGAAGACCACTGTGTCCACCTTATCCTGTTTATAGCCTGAGTCTGCAGGAGGGGGTGTACTGGATCATAGAATAAGCAGTTCATGGTAAAATCATTCTTCCCTGGTAGTTCTCTACGACACTGCCACCACCAGACTCTACAGCACAGTGCGGTCAAGTTCTGTGTACAAAGGATTTCTACAAGCAGAAGCGCCTCATCCTGCTTGGTTTGGACAGCGGGATAATAGCCAAGAGTTCAGGGAAGATGGTGGAAGATGAGCTTGCAAAGAGATTTAAATGTCAGAAAAGTGACCTGAGCCTCTATTAAAAATGAAGAGCTCTGGACCAGCTTCTTGCTTGGGGACTGGAAGAATCAAAGCAATTTCTTAGAGTGGTTTGTTAATCCAAAAATCTTTACTCAAGTTTTCCTACATGGCAAGCATGTGGAGAGAAATCTGATTGTGGTCATACAGAATAAAGAGACTTTTCCAATAAAATCATCTTCATGTTAGGAGACAGTGGATGAGCCTCCTGAGTAAGGAAAAACACCGAAGCCCTAGTAATTAAAAACGAAAATTTTTAAATGTTTGAAAAATACTCATGTTTCGTTTAACCTAAAACATTATGTTCAATAACTTTCAATTGAATAACCGGATGCTCCAAGAGGACGTGTTGTGTTTTTACAGTGGCCTCCAGTCCACTCTCCTGAGCCCTGGGTCATGGGGAGGCCAGAGACCAGGTTGGAACAAGTGTGGAACGCAGCCAAGCCTGTGGTTGGGGAAAGGGGAGACTCTCCGGAGAAGACCTGCAGACCACTTTCTCTCGGGGTCTCTCTCAGTCTTATTTTCACATTATTCATTTTACATGCCTTTGCTGTAGTTTCCACATCTGCAGGTTACCAGATATCTTCAATAGAAAAGGTAGGCCACTGCCCCTGCGGTCTTCCTAGGTATGCCAGTCCCCCAGTAGGTCACTTGGAGAGACATTGGGATGGTACAGTGTGTTGAAGAGTTCTCCCAAAATTTAAGTCTACGCAGAACCTCAGAATGTGACCTTGTTTGAAAGTAGGACCCTCTGCAGATGTTATTAGTAAAGATGAGGTCATACTGAACTAGGGTGGACCCTAAAATCAATGACCGGTTCATGTGAAAGCAGAGGACGTGCAGACAGACACACAGACAACCAGGAGACAGAGGCGTGGAAGAGACATAAAGACAAAGAGACAGATTGAAGTCATGCATCTCCAAGTCCAGGCACACCAACAACTGCTGAAAGCCAATGAGAGCCTTCAGAGGGGACAGGGCCCCGCTGACACTGTGAATTCAGACTCGTCGTGGGCAGGACTATGAGCAAGTACATCTCTGTTGTTTTAAGCCTCCAGTTTGTGACAATTTGTTATGATATGCCTAGGAAATGAAAATGGATGGGTAAAAAGAAGGACTCGCCTGGATACTGCGAAGAAAAACCAGTGGTTGGCTAAAAGTCCTTCAGGTGATGAATGATGGGGGCTTGGCTATTGTAGCATAAATGGAAATAAAGGGGTTAAACCCAGGTAAAATCAATGTATTTTGAATTTAGAAGTAATAAAAGATTGCTGACTTCTTAGATCTTGGAAGGGAGCAAAACCAAAAACCTAGTGGATAGGGTTTGGGATGGAAAATTCAAGTCAATTAAAAAGTAACTAGAGGTCAGGACATTGAGTAACAGGGAGATGGGTTCATTCTTAGCTTTGACGTTCACGGGGATCTCTGAGACCTATAATCTTGGGGGGTGCTTCAGCTTTGCTTTAAATCAATCTTAAAGACTACATCTTTCCAAGGGCTCTGGCAAATGCCACTGAAGAAGATGTAAGGTAACTAAGTATATGAAATATAAAGACAAAACAATATTTTAAAAAGTAGTGGTTGAACAGACTATGTATATGTGTAACTAAGAGTGCATTTGCACAACTGCATTTGAAAATAACATCATGCTTCTAATTAGGAAGTTTTAAAGAGTGTTACATTCAGCCCTGGCCAGTGTGGCTCAGTTGGTTGGGGTGTCGTTCTGTAAACTGAAAGGCTGTCAATTTGATTCCCGCTGTGGGCATGTGCCTGGGCTGTAGGTTCGGTCCCCATTTGGGGCACGTATAAGAGACAAGTGATCAATGTTTCTCTCCCTCTCCCTCTGTCCCCCTCTCTCTAAACTCAATAAGCATGCCCTCAGGTGAGGATTAAAAGTAAACAAACAAACAAATAAGAGTACGACATCCAGCTGAAGTAACCTTCTGTAGGAGGGCCTCTGGCCCCATCAACCTTCACCCACCGTGGACGTGTTAAAGGTCATTTTCCCTACGTCAAGGTGAGAACCAGGGTGTTGTTTCTCTTTTGTGCTCACTTCTGTCCATATTTTCACCATGGTCCCAATTAAGACAGTATTAGAAGAGGAAACTCAGCTATTTACTATTTTATTTATTTATTTACTTACTTTTTATTAAAGATTTTATTTATTTATTTGTAGAGAGAGGGGAAGCGAGGGAGAAAGAGAGAGAGAAACATCAATGTGTGGCTGCCTCCCACGTGGCTCCTATTGGGAACCTGGCCCGCAACCCAGGCATGTGCCCTGACTGGGAATCGAACTGGCAACCGTGTGGTTCACAACCCATGCCCGGTCCACTGAGCTACACCAGCCAGGGCTATTTACTATTTTTGTATGTGAAGAACTGGCTCACTGTTCTGGGTCACATTACGGAACTGGAACCTTCACTGGCAGGTAGAGGTCAGGCCACAGTGACCTTAAATAGGGGTTTCTATTGTTTGTTTGTTTTCTTAATGACTTCAATGCCATCAAAATTTGTTTTGGTGCCGAAAGGCCACGGTAGTCTTTTCTCAGGACGAGTCTGCATTTTCAGCCAATAGTCGATCGGGAACATGGCTTAGCAGATAAAGTACCAACCCCCTCAACTCCGGGACAGCTGTTCTCATCGAAGGCACATTCCTAAATAAACAGAGTTCAGCGGTGGACTCACCAACAGTCTATTCATATGAGAAATCCAATCACAGGAGATCATTCAGGGAAATTGGCAGTGTCTGGCTAAGCGAGTTCCAGGCCTCTGCCTACCTGCAAAGTGAATCATCTGTTATCCCCTGAGAAGGTCCAATCTCCGGCACAGGCCAGGGGTCAATAGCAGTGGCGTGTGATGGAGGCTCGCGTTTATGGCTACACGCACTCTCTACCTGGTCTATGAATAAAACGCCACAGCTACCTCAGCATTCTCATTCCCCTGACCTTCACGACGGGAGCCATCCCAGCAGGGGGAAGAAAACACAGCGGGGGACGCAAAGGGAAAATTAAAATGTTAAAAACTATATTAGAGCTCGTTTGTGACCTTTAAAAAAATTAGACTTGAGAATATTAGGCTGGAGTGGATACAGGAAAGTCTGACAGCTGTAAAGTTATAGATTTTTTTTTTATGAGTGGCTTTCTACCAAAATCTTTGTGCAATAAGCAGATCCGGTGTGTTTCTTGCTGGCTGACAGCCAGAGAAAACTCAGAATTTTGATCAGCGCTTAACTATTGAAAGAAATCTGCCTTGAATTTCAGAGTATTCCTCTCTTCTGTAAGCTATTTGCAGGGTTTGTCCAAGAGTCAGTTCCTATTAATAAGGCAATGCAAAATGCTGCAGATTGAGAGTTATGCAACGATATTCTTTTCCCTTGAACTTGCATGTTCGCTGGTCGGCTAAGTGAATTCAGCATGACTAGCAAACAGTGGAAGCCACCAGTGTTAGCATAAGAATACTTCAAGAGAATCTGTGTGAGGAGTGATGGCCAGTGTCAATGTATTCCAACCACCTAAAGCATTCAAATTGAAAAAGCAAAATGCGGTTGTTGTCAGAGCCCTGCCGCCCCGCAGAAGAGAGTGCTGCTAAGCACGAGATGAAAGGGGCCCTAAGACAAGGAGCCCTTAGGTTTTGCAGGTGTCTTTATCCTTGGCAATAAACAAGCAAAGAAACACATCCACCCAGGATTTGATAGCAATTAAGTATTTCTTCTCTTGTAAGAAAACTGATTTTCTACTTGGTAGATGCGGGGAGGGGAACAATACCGTGTTTTTTTTTTCTTTCACTTCTTTGACATCTTTGGGTAACTAACACGTGTGGCTCGTGCTGTTTACTTTAATTTTCAAACATTTTATGATCGCTCTTTACTCTCTTAAGGATGGGTGTTTTATTAGGTTACTGACTTTTCCAATGGCCCTTTAATTTCTACCTTTTTTTAATAGTCTGGATAATCGCAAACAAATCTATTTAAACTCAAGGTAAAGGCAACGTTAAAATAATAGTCTTGAATAACATGGTGACCACACATAAGAAACCCATAAGAGGTCAGTAAAAATTAATAGGAAGACGACCAAGTGTCGGAAGTTATTTTGAAGAGGCAGCAGAATATGTGTGCAATCTGATTTTGTGGAATATCTATTACAAATGAGAAAAAACCTCAGATGTTTTCACAGAATCCCATTTTCTTAATAGGAAATTGATGAATGACAGCATCTGGCAGGAAGAAAAAAGCATATGGTCTGACTAACTGTTTCTATAGAGGTTAAAAACAGCTTTGGAATTTCTCCGGTTGCCATTATGATTGACGGACCATCAAATAAATCATTCCCTTTTCTCCCCCTCTCCATCGGTTCCAGGCACTGAAAAAGACACAAGGGGGAAGTCGGCAGTGCGATGCACGAGAAATTAGACATGCAATGCCCATTAACATAAATCGATTTTTGTGCACCTAATTCCCTACACACCAGGCAAAAATCTACCCGCAGGACACAGAGTAAGCATGTTTTCTTGTTCTTTCTATTTATAATTTTTAATTATTAATTTCGTATATAATTGGTTCCTTTAAAGAATGAAATGCCTGGTAGGTTATCTAAAACACCGTTTCGGAGTCTTGGGGTTTGATGCTGGGAAAAGATGGGCCGATACTGAAGGATGTTATGGTGTGTAATACAAACAATGAAAATGAGGCTGAGAGGTCTTGAATCAAGTTAGGCTAATTAAACAATTCTCCGTGTTTAAATTCTATGCTGTCTCCTCCAGGGCACACTGCCAATCATCTCCCCCCGGGGGACCACGCTGGTCTGCTCTCACCTTGAGGCTCACTTACTTCATCAACAGATCCAACCCTCCAATAACTCGTCGAATATTTTTACTATAAAAATGAAAACTGTTTTGGTGTTTTCAACTCAATTTCTCTCCCTTGTTATCTTTTCTTTTTTTGCCAAGCCAGTTGAAATAATCCTAAGAGGACAGGGCTAAAAGGGGGAAGCTTGTCTGGTCTAACCGTCCCATGTTCTTAAAGCCCTTCCTCCTCATTTGCCTCGTTCAACCCAGGCTTCTTCATGTCCCTCCAGTGACCAGAAGCTTACCACCTGCAAAGCAGCTTCTCCTGACACCGGACAGTTCTATTAGGATGGCTGACCGCACGATGTCCCTCCCCCGCAGAGATCCTTGCCTCCCGGTGTCTGTGTTCAGGCCTAGTAGCTTCCACGTTCTCACATGGAATAGGGTTCACCTCTGTAACCAACAGGATACTATGGACGGGATGCTGTGTGACTTCCGAGACTGAGTCATAGAAGATAGCACAGCTTCCTCTCAGGGATCACGATTTCTTAGAGAAGCCAGCTTCCATGGCCCGAAGACACTCAGCCCTCAGAATTGGCCCACACATAGGGAGGCGACAGTGAAGATTCCTGCCGACAACCAGCAGCCACTTGCCAGCCACGTGAGCTGGCCACGTTGAGGTTGGCCACTCACCTTAGTGAAGCCCTGAGATGACTTCCATCTTGTCAACAACTTGACTGCACCTGTGTGAGAGGCTCTAAGCCGACCCCCCCACACTCATGGAAACTGTAAGACAAACGCTTACTGTTGTTTTAAGGTATTAAGTCTGGGACAAATTTTTACATAGAATATGTAGATGACTGACACAAATTGCAGTGAAGTCTTGTTTTATTATTTCTAGCTCACCCATGGAAGACTTGGGAAATCAATGAAATTCACTTTCCACCTTTCACAGCATAGCAAATTCCAGCTACTAGTAAATGTTTCTAATTCTTGTCTTCTGCAGGTAAAGACATGTCAAGTCCAGTCCCACAGTGCTTTGATCCTCTGCTCAGCTTCCACTCTCTAGATGTTTCTCTAGGGTCATCTCACTCACAAGCGTCCAGCCTTTATTCCGCGGGGGTCCCTCACTCGACACACAGATATTTCTGACTGCCTCTCTTGCTCAGACCTCTCAAATGGCACCAAGGCACCTCAAACTCACGGGATCAGAATAAACACCTCTTTTATCATTTTAATCCAGATTTGTTCTCTGAAATATCTGCTCTATCTGGCCACTGAAACTTCCAGATCATGAACCCAACACACTCCGCATCCCTCTTTGTAACACAGAATTCTGAACACATCACTCTCTTCCTTACGATTCCTTTGGAAGTTTCTACTGCCTTCGGGATAGAATGAATCCAAATGTCTAAGCACAGCAATCGGAGACTTTATAATCTGGCCAGTGCCTACTTTTCCAGCCTTTCCTATCACTTTCCGTAACTCATTCCCGTCATGCTGAATCGTCTGCCAGCTGTTTCACATCCCAGGGCCTTTGCACATGGTGTTCTCTTTGCTTTGAGTGTTTTTTCCTCACACTGACTCCCCACCCCCCAGGCTCTTCTACCACTTAAAAGAGAAGGAAGGCTAAATGATTCTTTAAAACGTATGACAAATCAAAGCCTTCCCTGCTTCCCTCTCCCCTGCATTACTTCCTAGGTATACCTCTCCAGGTCTTCTCATGTTTTATGCTGTTTGTTCACGCAGAGACACTCTCCTAATCTCTGTTTTTTTCCTGGAGAGTGCATGACATTCATATTTAGATTTATTCTGTCATGCAACTATTCGGAAGTGTTTATTGAGTAATCTTTCTCCTGTATGCTGGTGACTACTGTGGATGCTAGAGATACAGCAGTGAACAGAACAGACAGAAGCCCTGTCCTGAGAATGCTTCTATCTTACTGACAGACTCACACACACAGACAGCAGGTATACTTATAAATATACGGTAGGTCAGATAATAATAAGAATACTATAAAGCAAGACAATGAGTTTAGGGAGTTATGCATGCCAGTGCAAATAAGATGGTGGAATTTTATATATGGTGATCAGGGAAGGCCTTGCAGACCAGAAGACTTCTGAGCAGAAGGAAAGGAGAGGAGCAGGCTCTCTGATACTTGGGGCCTGGGTATCCCAGAGGGAAGACGGTCCGCAGGCTGGACAATACTCACGGGCTCAAGGGAGTATTGAGCATACCAGGAGCCTGGTATGCTCCTGCATACCAGGAGCCTGGTATGTCTAGAGCAGGGAGGGAGAGGGAGAAGGAAAGCCACATGCTCAGAAAGCATCATGGGAGGGAGCTTGAAGGGTCCTACAGCTATAGTATGGGGTTTGATCTTTAAGCTGTGTAAGACAGAAGTCGAAGGAAGGTTTTGCATAGAGAGGGCGTTAAGAATAGACTGTAGGGAGGAGCTTTACTGCCTTCGGCAGCTTCCCTGAGTAACTGACCCATCAAGATGCTCATGAATAGCAGTTAAATAATTACCCATTATCAAGGCCATTGGCCAATCTAAATACCATTATCAAAACATATTTTTGTTAGACTATGTCCCTTTTCATTTGCCCTATTTAGAACTAGATCAAAGCACACAAGTTTAATTTGACAAGCAAAGCAAAAAGAGACATCTATTCCATGTTTCAATCAGTGACTTTCATAGATTTTCCTTGGCAGACTCAGGACACTCCTAACTTATCAGTATTATAGTTAATGAATACTTCTTGTAGTTCTACTCTTGGGCATGTCGGTGAAGGAAGAACCCAAGTAGAGGAACTCACGTCTACCTTTACCGAGTTTATTTTATTTAACAAGATCATCAGGAATTGAGGATATACATACAGTGTTCTAGCTCAGTTCAATACATACCTGCTGAGCATCTGATACAAACCAGTTCCTCCCTACAGGCACCAGGCCAATCTAGCAGAGTATACCAGATTCCTCACTGAGGTGCTTTCTCTATACTTTTGCCTTGTATTGCTAGCTTTTAAAACATTTTTTAAGTTGCTGTGAAAATATTTTGACTGACCTACGTTTTATAATTTACATGGAAACCCCTCCTATTTAGAAATTTTGGAGCTGTCTCTCCCTATGTTTGCTAACTTATTAAGTTTAAAAAAACTGTAATTTGTGGTTATCCACTTTTCATTTTAGTGCTTTCTATCATCATTTTAGTGATTTCTATCAAGCTGATGATAGATCGTGAGCAAGCAAAAACAGGGCAGCAAACACCGTAAGGTCTGGGGCTGGTATGGGACAAAGACCAAAAAAAAAAAAAGCAGAAGGTAAGGAAAGGCTAAAAATTCAATGTAATGTACACTTAGTTAAAAATAATAAATCATACCATGGAAAATATGTATAACCAAACTTATTAGTTTCTCTTTAATAGCCTGTATATTTCATGTAAGGTGGTCTTTCTTATTCTAAACATTATAAAAATATTATCCCATTTTTTTCTAATATGTTCATGGTCTTCTATTTTTATGTTTAGTTTTCTCAATTCCTAAGGAATTTTGCTTCACATCTTGTGAGTGAGCAGTAGAACCTTTCCCCCTATGCTGTAGCTCTCAAACAAATGCTGTTTATTTATTGAAGAATGCACCGTTCCTTTTTCCTGCAAGATGAAATGATTTTAAACGCCATGTTGGTCATATGTTAGATTTTTGAAGTTATGCAGATCTGTTTCTGAAATCTATTCTGCCATTGCTTCCTATTTGTCTGCCATTGTTCCAAGTCAGCAATGTTTTAGTCATTATAAGATTTTATAGTATGTTTTGCTATTGGATATATCAAGTTTCACTATTTTCTGCTTTCTTTTCTATTCTTGAACATTTCTTTTTGAATAAATTCTAAAATCATCTTGTCAAGTTCTATTGACATATTGATATAGTTGGGATATCTACCAGAATTGCATCGAATGTACAGATTCCTATTAATACTGAACCTTCATATCCAGGAAAACGATGCCTCTTCATTTATTTATAATGTAGTGGTGAAGAAGTCAAGCTCTGCCTCTGTCTTCTTGTGTAATTTTGGGAAATTAACTTAAATACTCTGTGGGGCGGTGATTCAATAATTTAATCCATATATAGCTTTTAGAAAAATGCCTAGCACACTGTAAACACCTTGTTAAAGTCCTTTTAAATTTTCTAATAGAAGGCATTTATGCAATGCTTGTTTATGGAAAATAAAATGGAGAAATAATCAGGCTGGTGACCAGTCAAGAGCTTTCTCAACTAAGCACTAAATTCCCATTTGTGGAATGGTGCTGGCAGGTCTCCTATTTTCTAGGCTTTGGTTGTGTGTTATGCAGGAGTATCAGGCGTACATCATCAAAGTCTGGATTTGAGACTCTGCTATGGGTCTTAACCATGCCTCCTAATCCCCTTCCTAACAATGACCACCTTTCAATGTGTCTGTAAGAATTAAGATGATCATAGCATAATAATGACCCTTATAAAGAACTCAGAATATGGCAGACACCTTAGGCATTATTATTTATGATCCCGATAATCTAAACTGTTAAAATCCCTAATTTTCAGTGGAGGAAACTGAGGCGCAGAAGGGTTATAAGATGCTATTCAGATGACAAGACTAGCCAATAGTCTTTAACATTATGTTATATAGTTCTTCATCTTTACGCAGAAACCAAATGACACCAAGTAGGTGTTTTATGAGTGACAGATCTTTGTTGTTTTTGTTTGTCGCTGTTGTTCTTTTTCTTATTGTTAGGGAGTGACCTCAAACCTGACAGAAATTAAATACGTACCAAAGGGCAATGAAACTGAATGACGAAGAGAGCTTGCTCTGGCCCTGGCTATGCAGATGTGCACGGGATCACTGCATCCTTTTGAGCGACTTCATGGCAAAGAAACGAGGATGAGTAAGTGTCCCAGGTGGGTAGGGCCTGACTCAGTGGGTTTATGAACTCTGATGCAAAACCCATGTGTGGCTACGGCCAGTAGATACCAGTATTTTTAGTTTGTGACATCATTCATTAATGAATTTGAAACACTCAGTTTAACAAATCTCGCCTCTATAATATAGGTCTATTACATATTGGGTATTTTTAGATTCTTGTTGCCATAGTAACAATACATGGAAGCAAGGACATAAACTAAGACATTAGTGTTATGATCTGCCATAAATGTAAGATTTGATTACATTTTGCCTTGTATCTACTTGCATGGTTACTAGTCTTGTTAGTGGACTTAGAATTATACCATCATTAAAAATATAGCAACATAATTTATCCCATTGACCTTCAACAGTGCACAATTTATTACTCATGGAAAAGCTCCAGATTGATATCTGGTAATGGTAAAGTCCATACATATAGACCGTGGGTGCCCGATGCCAAGTATGCAGATGAAGTCAGAGAAATCCATTCAATTACCTAAATGTCATGTCAACAAAATCTTCAGATAGTCAACAAATTTTTACTATTTCATCTTGATGCTCACATACCATTTAGACGTGCATCTGAGACTAGGAATTCTTCAAAAACGAAATCCCAAATCTCTATACATTTAAATGACTAAAAATACCACTCAACTCAATTCTAGTTTATACTAAGGGCAATTTTATTAGAGACTATGCTTATTCACACACTCGAACTTGGGAATGTGGAAATCACTCAGACAGTGGTGACTAAAACATTTTACATATTAAAATAAAAAGCAACCCCTACGAAAGTCTTCACTAAGATATACATTATACAAAATAAGGGCAATCACTCTAATGGTATTTGAACATTAATGGCCTCCTTTTACATGTAAAATTGACATTTCTGGCCAGAAAATTCAAAGGTTCAGAAAATGTAAATCTCTTTTTAAAAATATAAGCAGTGGGTCTTTTGTTTGAAATAGCACTCTCCAAAAGCTAAGAAAATTTGACCAACATATTATGCTTTACCAAGTTTAAATACCAGAGGTAACTTCTGAAGTTTTTCTTTTGTCTCAAAGACTAGATGCTTATAAAAACTAAATATACATCGTAGGCAGCTATAAACTGAAGACCACATTCCAGATAGTGCAGTTTACTACAGTTCGATCATGTCATTAATTTATAATATTTCAAGTATTTCCTATCCCTTTCTTAATGCACCTGGCATCTTATTTCTGGCCCTCACTGCTGACGTGCACTGGGCATAGAGTCCGAAGAGCCTGCGATAGACAGGATGACTCCTAAACATTTTTCCTCAAAGGAGCTTTCAAAATCAGAGCCCATCAGGGTACAGAATGGTTTCAAAACTATTTTTGCCAATATCCATTATTTTTCACATTATTCTAGGTTATATTTCATGTACTATCCAATTCTCTAAAGTGCTTACATCCACTTGGAGTTTTTCCAGAATCCCAAGTTTCCATTCAACCCAAATAATTCAGTAACATGTGCCAAGATCACTCGCTGGCTCTCCTTGGCCTCTTTCAAGGAAGCAATGAAATAATCCAGTCAGAGAAAGACACCTTTTGATTTCACTCATATGTAGAATCTAATGAACAAACGGAACTAACAAGCAACATAGACACAAACTCATAGACGCAGAGAGATGACGGCTAGTGGGGGGAAGGGCAGGGGGTGGAGGGATTGAGCAAAAAAGGAGAAAGGTCTGATGGGACATGGGCAATAGTTGATGATTGCTGGGGAGAGGGGGTGTAAGGGGACTAAGAGTAATGGAAAATTTACAATAAAGATCAAGAAAAGAAAGCAGTGACAAATGAAGAGAACACTGCCTCCTCTATCCTCCCTCTGTTCCCTCCTCCCTCGCTGCTCTAGGACTTATGCAATACAAATAATCTTATTGTTAAATATTTGCAGAAAATATTAGAAATTTCTCTATGCTTGAGAACACACCTAACCAGCCACCTCTCACACTTTGAAAATTTCATGGAGATTAAACACATTCTATCAAGTCCTTTGCATGAGATTTCAAAAGCACACTGAGCCAGGTTTGGGTTTATTTTACCTTTTCTTTCCCTCCCAAACATGGGGCTGATGATCATTCACAGTGCCTAGTGTACATTATTCTTTATGAAATGACATCATTTTAGATTTTAGTTAATCACAAAGCTTCTCTTTGAATGCTGGATCTAACACCTGTTTGGGCAAATTATTTAACTTCCTTAAGTCTTGTATGCAAAAATGGGGAAAAATGCCCACCCTCATAAGGCTGTTAGAAAAAATTAAATCTGTGTACAGAACTTGGCTTCTGGAATGTAACTCTAAATGCTAACTACTATTCTTATTTCTAAAAATGTCAGAAAAAATATCATTAACCCCAAAATAATAAAAGCTGCATGAATATCTATACTTGATGTATAGTTTGGACTTAACGTTACCCCCCAAAAACTATAGTTTGGGTCATGTAACATGAGCATGTGATTTCTTTGAAAGCAGGAACAAGAGTTCATTCATGCCTTGTTCTGTCCTTACAGCCTTTGCATATGCGATATTCCCTTCATACAGAAAATACCCTCTCAACTCTTTAAGGTGGCCCTCCAGGCCCTCATTGCTACAACTCTGGTGTGCGCATGAAGCCCGTTTCGGCAGCACCTTACTTCACCTTCCCAATGGTACAGCCATCTGGCCTTGTGGCAGGCTTGACTCCCAGCACAACTCTAGGGAGGAGGCCTTTATTGGCCTTAGGCAATTGGTGTAATTCTATCCTCCAGAACACAGCTTTGGTTCCAGAAGAGGAGAGTCTATGAAGCCTGAGATGAGAATGGAGTTCTCCAGCCAAGGTGTTAGTTTCAGGTATGAGCATGTGACTTAAGTCAACTCAACCGAGACGGAACACAGAACGTTGGTTGATCATTGAATTAAGAGAATCTTTTCCTCATAAGGCAAACATGAGAAAGCATGGAAACCTGTCGCTCTAGATGGCCATTCTTTGATGAAAAGGGAGCTGATACCCTAGAAGACGGAATGCAGAAGCGTAAAGAAACTGTAACTGAGAGACACTTGTTTTCATTCTTATTTCTTTGTTGATGCTGTTAAATCATTGGATTGACCCTTACCCACAGTGTATTTAACCCCTGGGTTTCTTTTAGTGCACCTGAGCATTCTTTTACTTGCAGTCAGAAGCTTATGCACCGACCAGTTCTCTAGAGCAATGTCTATTAAAGCTTTCATAAGTATTATGGTCCAGCTATAGTCCTTAAAGACCTCATACACGATCCTGCCTCCGTATGCTTTTTGAAATCATTTCCCTGCATCAAAAATTATTTCTTCCATTATGTTACTCACTCTTCCAGTTCCAGTTCATGTGTAAATGAACTTGCAAATCATCTCATAGATTGTGCCACCAGTATAACCATTTGCCTTTCTCGCCATCGCCCTTTATCCCCACCTGCTGGTTGTTTCAGTCACTTCTGGGGAGACCTGGTGCCATGCTGGTCTTTCTGTCTCACCACCGTGCTCAGCACTAGCTTTACAGTCAAGTCCTATGGACTACTGACAAGTCAAAACAGGTGGCTGGAAAATATATTAACCTATTTAGGAAAATATGTTAACAATGCATCTCTCTAATTGCTGGTGGTGAGGAAATTGTCAGGCTTTGGACATCGATGTGGTAGGCACTATGATACAGGATTTGACATACGTAAACATTACATCATTTAATATTCATCACAGGCTTAGGGTTCTTACCGTTATTTTAAGATCAGGAAGCCAGGACTCAGAAAGGTAAGAACTTCACCTCAGATCACATAGTTTGCAAGGGAAGAAGCCAGAATGAGAATGAAGGGCCCAAGTCTGCACCGGGATAATAAGGTCACCCAGTGTGTGTGTGTGGGATCACGGAAAATCAGGATGTGCTGTTAGACCATTAGGCCCAAAGATCAGTGCAAAGTAACACTGAGCTTGATGCAGTCCTCTGTAGTTTAACTGCTCCTGGTTTAAAGAACTGAACATTTAAGAGAGGAAATTCATTAGAGCAACTGCATTAATGGCCCTATGAGAAAAATACGAGATCTATCCAGAAAGTATCCAGCCATGTGCTATGAAAAGTAGAGACATTTACTGAAGAAGATACAAGAAACTTTGTGCATAGGACAATGACAACTTCCACTGGATGACCGGGCCTTTGTTTCCATATCATAGACATAGACTTAATTCATGTCGGGTATGACCTTCTCGAGGAAACCTGGTTCATCACTAGTGGTTTGAATCAAGCCATTAGCAACTGTAGCACAATGTTCCTTCTGCTCTGGCAGCAGAAGCCGAAGGGTGAATTTTTCCACGACACGTTTCATGCCAAGATCCTGCATTAAAATCTCGACACAGTAGGTTTTGGAATCCTCAGATCAGCTTCTAGTTCTCACATTGTCAGTTGCCGATCTTTGTTGATTGCAGCCCATACACATTCAACATTCTCAGCTGTTCTGCTTGTTGCAGGTCTTCCAGAACATGGATCACTTTCAACAGATTCTCCACCATCTTTGAGGCCTTTATGCCACATTTTTATTTATGCCTCACTCATTGCATCATCCCCGAAAGTCTTCTGAATCATCTGAATAGTTTCCGTGAAGGAATGTCCAAGCTTAATGCCAAATTTGGTGCAAATTCATTGCTCTGCTCACTCAGTCATTTTGCATATGATGGACACACAGTCCACATGCTCACTCAATGGCCTCCACCGCCCCCACTGACTAGTACAGTGAAGTCAGCATTGTTCACACAAGCACATTCCAGTCCACTCTCCTTGGCTGCCAGGTTACATTGATGTCATGTAAACTATTCTTATAATTGAACAAAGGCTGGACTTTTTCTGGACAGACCTCATATCTCAAACCGCTATCTTGATTTCACTTATTAAACAAATATTTACTCAGTGCCTTTTATGTGTCATGCTGTATTCTGGGTGCTTGGCCACAACCCATCCCCAAAATTATTATCTTCTCACATGAATTTGATCAGTGCAGGGTTGTTAGAGACTTGTCCACACATGAAGTGCTAATACATCAAAAGTTAAATAATAACGAAGTATTTTAAATGTGAATACAGTTCTTTGATTTTTGAGGCATGTTAATATTCGTCTGTAATAGAAATATCAATAAAATAGCAGTTTTATGTGAACATTCTTGACATTCATTCGGGAGAAGTAATTTAGAGGGGTTAGAGTTAGAATCACTTGCCACTTTCTATTCCCACGTGCTAGGAGTCAGCAGACCGAGCTATCCACGGAGGGTGCTTTCCAGAAATGTTGAGGGCAGATTAAGGGAAAATTTCAATGTAATAGGGAAAGCAGGAATGTAAGTCTATAAGCTCATTTTGATCCTTACCTGAGGAAAGGTCTAATCTGATTGCTCCTACCATACTCCTTTTCTCATTCCCGCCCCCCTCCCCGGGATTTCTAAGAAAGGCAAAGAAAAAAACAATCAACATTTATTTCAAATTCTCTTTCCTTAGAGAATTGATTATTTAGACCCTCTTGAAAATCAGGCTCAAAGTTACAAGACAAAGTTAATGAACACAAATTTTAGGATATAGTTAAATCCCACATGGAAAGAGAATTAAAGACAAAATATTTAAAATGCAAAATGTAAGACTAGAGATATGTTTGAAAAAATGGCAACAACATTTCTGAGAAAAGATTCTACTACGTCCCAAACATTAATTCATCATCAGCAGATTTCTCCCCTTCTGGCTCTAATAAAAATGCTAAGCTTTTATTTTGAATGATACTGATTGCAAAGCAGCCTTTTGATTAAATCATTTCCTCTGGAAAGATGCCATTTACTTAACAAGGGTCACAGTATGACAGGGGGAAGCAGAAGGTAAATCTAACCAGAAAAATAGATGCCAGTGACATGTTGCAATTGGGTTTTATACGTATAGACTTAAAATTGGTCAAAATCAGTATCTCTTAAAACTAGATTTGTATGAACAATATTCTTCCAGTAAAAGCCCAAGGTCTGATATTCTCCTTTTGACGACGCTATCCAAGGAACTGTGGATTCATTGGTCATAGCTAAGTAGTATTCCCTGGAGGTAAATATAACCAAACAGCCTCAACATCATGTCCCAATCCCTGAGGGCACCATTTTCTTCTGGGAAATACCATCCATATTGTAATAAACTGATTCTGAATGAACTGGCTTTAGGTTTTAACATGAAAAAAATCACATTGTTCATGAGAAGAGAGAGAAACGGGGATTCTCAGAAGCAGCTGGCAATAATTTTAACTAGAATACAACACTAGGAGAACAAATTTTTCACACATATAAAAAAATCTTTCAAATAAGCCTATCTTTGACCTAACAATCTTGCTTCTAGAAATTTATCCTAAAGAAAAATATCAGAAAAATTCTTAGACACTTATATAATTCCATCCAGCAAAATACTATACAGCAGTAAAGACAAACCAACTATACACCTAAAAATGAATCAATCTTGGACATAGTACTTGGAGAAAATAAGCAAGTCATAGAACAATACATACAGGTAATTTTTTAAAAAAATCAAAACAGGCCAAACCAAACAATACATTAATTTGGGGTACACAGATGTCAAAAGTATAAACGGAAGCAGAGGGACACTAAAACAGCATTGGAGATGGTAGTCAAATCCGAGGAGATCAGGTATTCAAGGAGGAAATATGCACACAGCTCAGACTTAGGAAACTAAGGTGCAAAAACCATAATTTTGTGAAATTTTCATTCCTCTTCTATAAACAACATCATAGCCATGACATGAAATATACACTCAGTGAAGTGGTTTTTAAATCAAAAGTTGCCCTCTCAAGGTTTTAGGAAAAGGAGACCCTCCCTATGAAAACATTCAGGGGGAACAGATCATTTTTTTAATTCTCATGTGGAAAATATCTATTGATGCTACAAACGTTATTTCTTGCTCAACAGGTTTGCTCTGCTAGCTTGTTACAGGAATGGCAAGTCATTCGTAGGGTTATTCTTGTTATAGGTAAAGGGATCAGAAGATACATATAAGCCATAATGGGACATGTAAGGTAAAGGGCTATCTTGTGGAAACATTTTTAATGACATCAGTGATGTAAGTAGTTCATCTGTCATTATTGCACTATATTGGAGATGAAAAAGGTCTCGCCACAATCAAGCCTAAAATATGTCTGCTCTTGTTAGTATCGTGTGGCATTTGAGAGGCCGCAGTAGACAGAACAAAAGCAGACAGATACAAAACAACATTAAGATCAGGGGTTAAGTGCTCCATGTTAAACGAAAGTAGATATATAAATGACATGGGGATTTCTCCGGACTGTAAAATTAGTTTAAAATAGTCGTAGAAAAAAATATAGAACAAATATGAAATGATAAATTATAACAGAAAAAAAATACAGGGAGATAAAATTTGACTTTAAGATACATGTGAGAAATTAAAGTGCAAGTGAGTAAAGTTGTAACTAGCATTATGTATAGTTTCACGAAAATTATAAATGATAATGGTAGTAGAACCCCTATCAAGAAGAAAAAAGAAGGTTACAAAAAGGTAACAAAAACTCACACAATGGTGAAAATGTCCATGCAGTTTTGGAAGGGTCTAAAATGAAAAGCCGAAAATAGAACAGGGATAGATAAAGGAAAGTAAATAATGACAAAAGCAAAGGGACGTGAGAAGAGCCACAACTTCAGTGTAGCATGAAATTGAAACATGGCCAGAGGACAATATGAAATTCTGAAAAGGCAAATGACAAAAGCAAAAAAAAAACCCAACGTGGTTAAAAAACAAGGCAAAGATGAAAAGATTTTGGGTGACTCTGAAGAATTAACAGAACAATATGTCATTATAAGTTGAAACATACAAATGAGAACAAATGTTTGAGTTCCACAAAGACAATGAATAGTGAAAAGCTTCAGGAAGATTTTTGAAAAGCTGAATAAGACAAACATCTCACTCAAAACCCAAAAAGAAACATGTGGGAACAAATGTGTTTGCTTTAATGGTAGGTCAAAGAGCAATAGAGAAATTGCAGAAATGCTTTTGAAAAGATAAAAGTCCAGCAGGAGGCTGAAATGAACTAGGGAGGGAAAAAAAGCTTTCTGAGAAAAGGAACTTCTGGAGAAGGGCACGTTTCCCCATTATTTATCTCCTTTCTGAAATTAAGTTGCTATCAAATGCTGATACAAAGAATGCTACTAAATTGGAAATAATATCAAACACTATTAAACAGTTTAGGATATTTTTAAATATGAGCAATAAACCCGTTCAAAGAGCATCAAATGCTAAAGAGAATCCTACAACTCTGGATGGCTGAAATATTACTGAACATCACAATTTAAGACAAGTAATTTGGACTAATCATTCCCTGGCAGTATGTGATGCTTCTTCCCGTACATGAGTACACTGGACATTGAAAACACAAACTACAATGGATGGCCACTACCACTGGCCATGGAGCCCTCTAAGCTAATTCGTAGACCCCCTCCCACCCTTGAACATACGACTGGACTTTAAATTCCCACGTTTTTTATAAGTACATTATGAGGTCATCTAAATATAGTAACATATAGGAAATTTAGGTAAACCGAAATAGATAACATAAAATGCATACTGGAAATCTAAAGAAACAGACATACCGATATGTTATTTTTATTTGACAAAATCGTCACCAAAAAAAAGGATCAATAAAGAAGAGAAAAAACTGAAGCTGAGCAATAACGACTGCGGAAAACACATCAGAAAAATTGCTGTGTAGGAAAGCATCCCTTTCAAAGTTGGGAAAATTTTGTTGAATTCAACACTTGTCAACATCCTTGTTAAATTCAAGAGAGAGTTCTCTGAGAAACAGCTTGGAAAATACTGAAGTTGGTTTGTAAAGTTAACATTTTGAGATCCTGAAATTCAATCATTGAAAAATTGCCTACGGAAAGACTGCGCAACACCTGAAGGCAAAGCAAAGCCAAAGATCAAAAGAAATATCGTACTTCAGTCTGATAATAAGAAGCTCGATAATGGGAAAGGAGCAGATGGGTTGAAACCACGTCTGAGATGACGCAGGGCTGTGTCTCTACATATGTGAGCACCATGCTGAATCATTTTTCACAAGCTCATGTGAGCTGTCTCGACTTTGTCAATTCCAGGAGGTCACTACTTTTACCAGCTAGTTGGCAGAAACTGCTAAAAAGTCATCTTCAAGTTGCATAAGCCTTGAAGAGAAAGCTTTTATTGAGGAAACCCAGGAGTCGCCATTCAAAATTTGCCCGCGTTAAGTCAAACCGCATAATCGTTACCGTTCAGTCCAAGTTATTTTGATTTCCACCAGGCTGGTTTGGCACTCTGGACTTAGCACAGGCGGGCTGGGACCAGAATCCAAGAGGTGTGACCCTCCTCCAGCGACTGGTTTGGCTTTATCATGAATAAATGAGGCACCAAGTGGGTAGCTAGCTCATTGTTGAGCCCTAGGTCTAGAAAACTGTGTGTATGGGCAAACAGGATCTTAGAGACTCATGATGCTAATGACTTATTTTAAAAGTACTCTCATTTTAAGTTATTAAAATGGCCCTTATACCAACCTTATGAAATACAGAAAAAGGAATGTTATTATCCCAATTGCTCCAAAGAATAAATAGGTTCAGAAAGGTAAGAAAGCTTTTCAAGTTTATAAGGTGCATGACAATGAATATACAACCTACATTTTCTCTAGAACTTTAAGCTACTCCAAAATAATGGATTCCCCCTATTTACCCATTCCTGTGTCTCAAAGCAGCCTATTCGATTCTTAACAAGAGAGTGAACATCTCTATCTGAAGAATTTGCATTTGCAGTATTTTAAAATAATACAAAATTGCTCTAAGCAGAAACTCGATTTAAATCGGCATTCCTAATAAGTTCATTTATGTATCTGGCATTTAACCATTTTTCGTTCTGTGTGGTCCAGAAACTAAACTCCGAGGTGGACATATTTGTTGAACACTGGATGGTCCTTTCTCTGCACTCAGCTCCAGGTCCTTCCTCCTTCCTTGGCTCCTTGAGTCCTAACTCACACGCTTCCCAATTTGTACCTGTCGCCATACTCTTGAAAGCAATTTTCTCATGGCATGGAGAATTGCTTAAAATGTTGTAGTATAATCTAACAACTTTACACACTGTTTAAGAAATACAGAAAAGGGTAGCTTGCCCTCATTGCTCTCATTTGCTTGCTAAATGCCAAACCCATATACAGTAATATAGTTTCATAGAGTGTGGGGTTTTTTTTCCCTTGGCATTAGACATAACATTACTTTTCAGTGGCATAAGTTGAAAACAAAATCACATTACCTGACAAATTTTCGGCCATTTTCTCATGCTAAATGTTACTAAGTCCATTAGTACTTGTATATTGAATTTGTCTTATATGATTTTTCTTCTCCCCTATAGCCATTGGTAGAAGAGAAATGCAAAGTGAAAGGAAACTAGTTTAATCAGTTAGCACAGAATGTAGCTTTCCATATTTAAAAAATAACAGTCTTGCTCTACATTAGCAATTTTGTAAAAACCTCATAGAACACGTTTAGCAACGGGTTCCCAAGTTACCTCTCTGGACATTTGGAGGATTTCCAGAAAACTGAACATATACATAGGATTTTTTGGAGGCTTTTTAAAGATAGGAGTCCTGTATCTTTCTTCTTTTTTTATTATTTGAACACAGGCTTTACCCTCACAGGTTGGACGGTACTTAAGAATGATTAAGAACAGTTTTTATAGTGGGATGGTGGCATCATTAATAGAAACAGTTTAAAATTACATTTGGGTGAGAACAGGGTAGGGAAAAAGCTGTTCTAAGTTTTGGATGAAGAAGTTTGCAGCCAGAATATAGAGAAAATGGCTGGAAAAATGGCTGATGTATATCGTCTGAGTTTCGCATATCCCTGATAATTGGCTGGTAAGACAGCCGATGCAGTGTACATAAGAGAAAACCAACAAATCCGGGATGTGTTACAGCATTTTCTTCTGTATTGTAAAGAGCTGGGTCAAACCTAGGGATGGTCCACTGCCAGTCTTACAGTAATTCCAGCACCAGCCTGAGAAGTAGGCCAATCGAGCAGCTCGGAGGGTGATGTTCTAGCGACCATTGTCACTAGGCAGGAATGCAATTGTCTAACCTGTGATATTCACCCAGGCCAAGAGCCAGTCCTGGAGAGGGGAAGCTAGGTATTTTAATGGATAATTTATGAAAATTGTCCTGCATATACAGAACGAATCCATTGCATTTTCTCATATGTTCTATAAAAAAAGTGTTAAATAACCTCAGGAGAAAAAAGTTCAGGCAGGACATTATGTGTTAAGAGGACTCGTGGGTGCCTTCCAAGACCATGTGTTTTGGGATTGGTTTGGGGCTTAGTCTATTCTTTGTGTTTGTGTTTTTTAATACTATGGTGATTGTCATATCACCTTCTTTAAATACAGTTGATGATATACATCCAAAATACAAGGGCATGAGACATTTATGTAATATTTTTAATTGTTCAGGAGAAAATTATACCTATATGCAATTAATTAGCAAGTGGGCAAACTATATATCAACATGAGTCTATCTAATGCTTCAGGAAAGGATACTAAGAAACTGTGATATTTTGCCTTGGTTGGTGTAGCTAAGTGGATTGAGCTCTGGCCTTCAAATCAAAGGGTCACTGGTTTGATTCTCAGTCAGGACATATGCCTAGATTGCAGGCCAGGTCCCCATAGGAGGCGCATGAAAGAAAATCACACACTGATGTTTCTCTCCCTCTCTTTCTCCCTCCCTTCCCCTCTCTCTAAAAATAAATAAATAAAATATTTAAAAAACTAAAATAAAAATGCATTAATGCATTTAATGCAAAAAATGCATTAAAATTGCACATTATATATGTAAACTAAATGGTGATATTTTAATAATCTACTATAATACATGGCTTATATTCAGGTTGTATATCAGAAATAAGTTTAAAAACAATAAATAAACTCTTCCAGGGATAGAATCTGTAAATTCATCTGTTCAGCAAGGCTGTTGCTACTAAGATGTAAAGTGCAATTTAAAATTGTTTTAAACAATGGCATCTGTATATTTTCTTTTCAAAAATGTCAAATGAAATAACCAATTACAGGCTTTTGGGGGGGTTTTGTCTCTTTGTGCTCAAGAAGTCACTTTCTTCACTTCAGGGAGATCTGATATTTCATCTTAATGTCCAGTTCCCAAAGTGGCTGATGAATCTTCAAGGTGAAAGACTGAACCACAACAAATCTTCAGGAAGTTCTACCAGG
>PVKM010003525.1:0-34410 GCA_004027735.1 Carollia perspicillata | reverse complement strand
TGCTGGAGTATTTTAAGATTGTCTTGTTAATGCCACGGAGTCACACGATAATACCCTTCTGAGTAAGAGAAAACTTCCTTTGGAAGGAAAGAATCCCCAACCACAGTTCACCTCGGGAAAAGTTTAAACCCTGAACTGAATCAATGGCAGTGAGTCAGATCTGAAACAATAATAGTGGAGGAAGAGCCCGCTGGAATGGGAAGGCATGTGGAGTGTGGTTGGAAGAAACAGTAGCTATTGAACGAGAGACTCAAGTTTTGCTACCACAAAATATGCCTTTTGGGTAATGATTTTCAACTAGTTATTACGAAACAAAGACAAAACACCTGTCACCTCCCCCCTTACCTCCCTAAAGGAATTTAGATAGAAAAACCTGGTAAAGGAAGGGGGAACATTAGCTTAGCATCATACTGTAAATTAAGTGTGGCAGGCAGGGATAAACCTAGCAAAATCTGTTTCTCCCCTCTGTGTCCCATTGTTTCGGGATGGCCGGCAAGAATCTGTCTACCACACGTTTGGTCTTTCTCGTCTACCTGTCAATTACTTGCTTGCCCTTTAAAATTCCAGATCCCTGTCCCCATTACCTAACCTCTCTGTGTCTCCTTTTGCTTAACTGTTAAAAAAAAACAACACAGTAATTGTCCTTATCTCAACATCTACATGAGAGTTGTTCTGAAGATTATTTTAGGAAGCAAGTAGTTGTGAAGTGCTCACAACAGAACCTGGCACACAGTTAGCACATACACTAGCTAAACGACTACTCAAAAAAAGTAAGTCTCCAAGTTCCAAAGTGCCTATGTTCATTATCTGAGCAGCCTGCAGAACTCATTTAACTTAGATAGATAGTCATCGCTGTTTCTACCTATTCTTTGTTATGATCCAGGAGAACTTGGAAACTTCCAGAAAATGTTTTCTTGTATTCCCTCTTTACATTAGACATTCTTCATTATTTTTGTGGTGGCGATTTTTGAGAGCTGATTTGAAACAGTGGGCTATCAATATAGGTACATTCACATTTTATTTAGAAGGCAAAATTCCATTTTTGGAGATACGTGTATATGTATTTCGATAATAGAATTTTTGAACATTGAAAGGAATTTCAAACACACACACACACACACAAAGGAGAAAAGTTAAAAAGACACGTTTTGTTTAACAGTAGACTCCTCACACCTCCACATGACTCTGGTCTCCAGGGCTGCCTGTTCATGGTCATGGAATACTGCCACCTGTGAGACTGAGCGTTAATGAATGTCCCTGTTTGTCCAGCCATCTTTATTCAAAAAGTTGCCTTTGAGGTTTTATCCCTGGAGACATTCCTTGAGGCATGTCATGGCTTCTAGAATGTTCGGCTAAAAATGCTAATATGTCACCCATTAACTTTTGAAGAAACACTATAAGTAGGGCTTAGCTGATCAAATAAAGTACTGACCACCTGGCACAGCCTTCCGGTGGCAAAGGAATAGGATATTAACGGAGCAGATTCATCAGTGAAGTGCACAGGACATAGTATATGCCTGCAGCAGCCAGGAGAGCACAGGCACTGCCCAGGGATGGGGACGTGGGGTATTTAAGTGTGGGCGTGTGACCACATACACAATTCGCCACTGACAATTTTTCTCTGGACTGGACCCCTCCTTTCCAGCAATCTCTTTCCCCAAATCCTTCACCTTCCTTTTCTGGATTGGTACCTACTTAAAAGGAAGCAGAGGAAGAAAAACATCTCAGTTTCTCTCTGCCTTTATATTCTTGTGACGAGGCTTTTGGCAGCACCTGTGGAAGAGAGGCCATGATGGCGACCCAGAACTTTAATACAATTATGGGTTTCAACCCGCTCTTCACAGTTTTCTAAGGAAGTTAAATATGGCTGAAGAATATTAAGTGGCTCTCAAAAAAAGATAAATTGTGAAAAAAGAATCAGGTTCAAAAAATGCATTTCTAAAAATATTTCTGAAGTTGCAACCTTCATTGATTTTTAAGCAGCTTTACTTCTTCAGAATGCTGAGGGAAAAGTCTTGGTTTTCTCTGTTTTATTTTACTTTGCAGAATAACACTGATTTGAAAAAAAGTCATCACAATTGCCCAAAGTTCTGTGAAATAATGATGTGGTGTGGCTTCTAGCTAATGGTCCCAGTATACTTGTAAATCAGAAGATTTATTCTAGAAGTTGTTACATAAATATCAGCAGGGTAGATTCCTTTCATTTATTTTGCATAATTACATTGAAAATAAATAGTTCTAGCATTTTAAAACCAATGCAGCTGCCTGCAGGAGAATGTCTTTTTATATTCATGGAAACATCAGTAGACTGCAAAGACATGTCTTGGTAGGTCAAAATTATTTTGGATATCCACTTACCATCACAAATGAGAATTAGGGAAAATAAAACCTGGTATGGATAGAAAATCAAAATGGCACTTGAGTAATGGAGAGTGTCCTCTAAATGTCTAAAGTTCATATTTGTACCTGCTTTCATGACCCATTCTCAAGGAAAATAGAAAGATTCACCCTTTGGAAGAAATACACACAGATATTTAAAGATGAAAAAGTATGGGCAACTTACAACAACAAAAAACGTTTTTCAAAACTGCTATTTTTTACCTGACTTTGCCTCATTAGCTCTCACTTACATAGATGGACAGACCCCTTACGGTCTAATCTCAGCAATCTGCCTCATAATTAATTTATAGAAAAGTAAGTACTGTCAACCTACATGGGCAAAGATCAACTTTAAGTGAATCAACAGTCTCCCCTTATCCTAAGTGAGGTTTTCCTTGAAAGGTGAAGTCGGTCTTTCGGTCCCTTTCTTAAGATTTATGAATATGATTCTATTTCTAAAGGCAGATTCCTATGATCCAACACTTCACTCAGTTTCTGTGCATTCTCCTCTCCATATTTTACAGAGGACCGCAGACCACCCAATCTAAATTGAGGTCGTTTACGAAAAGAAATCATAACATGTCTCTGAAAGTCTACAAGAGCTCGGTGGGTGCTAATCTTTGCCTTCTCGATGCCAATGTTTGCTCACTGATTCGCTGTTGACAGAGATTGCCATATATTTCTAAAGTTGTTGATAAGCTTTCCTAGTTTAAAATAATTCTCAGAACTTCTTTCCTTCTTCAACTTGTCTGTTGAATTACGAAGAATTTTTGGTGAGCGTATTTTCAGTTCGTAGGCTGAAATGTATTTAACCACCAAGTATACAACGCCTGGGATGCCTTTCGGTAAAAAGAGTGGAGCAGGCAACTCTGTGCTGGCCTCTCCCCGTGCTCACATCAAAATTACAGCTCAACTATGGATCAGTCATCACTGAAACCACCTAACAACTAGGTGAACAGAAGTCCTGTAACGAAGGATTTAAAAAAGAAGCCACGTGGAGACTGGGAAGAAGGACAGAGATGAGGAGTGGGCAGGTCCTGAACCCGTGGCGTAGTGATTAAGAATTGGGAGAACAATCTTAGCTGTGGAGTTTCCTGAGGAGTCAAGGGTTAGAGCCGCATACCAGGCTCCCCAGTGCCGAGCACTTGGGGCACCGGTGCTGAGAAGAGGAGCACCTATAACATCTGGCTATAAAAAGTGGCAGGGATGGTGCCCAAGAAAGACAACAGGCTGCAGGAAACTGAGACACGCTGTTCAGTTAATCCTAAAATTTATATGGGACCTCAAAGGACCCCAAATAACCAAAGCAACATTGAGAAAGAAGAACAAAGTTGGAGGTATCATACTACCTGATAGCAAACTATACTACCAGGCTGTAGTAATGAAAACAGCATGGCATTGGCATAAAACAGACACATATCAATGGAATGGAATAGAAAGCCCAGAAATAAACCCATGCCCTGATGGCCAATTAATCTATGAAAAAGAAGGCAGGACTATACAATGGGATAAAGACAACCTCTTTGATAATTGGTACTGGGAAGACTGGAGATCTGCATGCTAAAAATTAAATTAGGCCACTTTCCTTCACAATATAAAAATAAACTACAAATGGATTAAAGACTCAAATATAAGACTCAAAACCATAAAACTTCTGAGAGAAAACAGGTAGCAAACTCTTTGACATTCCACTTAATGATAGTTTCTTTGGCTATCTATCTCCTTAGGAAAGGGAAACAAACTTAAAAATATACAAAGGTGACCACATCAAACTAAAAAGCTTTTGCACTATAAAGGAAACTAGCAAAACAAAAAGATAACCTCCTGAATGAGAAGAGATATTTGCTAACAATATGTCTGATAAGGGGTTACTATACAAAATATCTAAGATACTCATGCAACTGAGCACCAAAAACCATCCCCAAATAATCTGATTAATACGTCGGCAGAGGATCTGAATAGACATTTCTCCAAAGAGGACATACACATGGCCAATGGATATTTGTGAAGATGCTTAACATCTTTACTAATCATCAGGAAAATGCAAATTAAAACCACAATGAGATATCACCTTACACTTGCCAAAATGGTTATCATCAATAAAGCACCAAACAGGTCTTAGTTAGCCAGGATATGGAGAAAAGGGAACCCTAGTGCACTGTTGGCGGGAAGACAGGTGCAACCATTATGAAAAACAATATGAAGTTTCCTCAAAAATTAAGAAAAGAATAGAACTTTCATGTCACCAATCAATTTCACTTTGGAGTAGTTATCCGAAGAAATCCAAAATACTTATTCTAAAGGATGTATGTACACCCCTATGGTCATTGCAGCATTATTTACAATGGCCAGATATGGAAGCTGCTGAAGGGTCCATTGACAGAAATAAATAAAGAAAATGTGGTACATATATACACTGGAATATTACTCAGACATAAATAGAATAGAATCTTACCATTTACAACAACAGGGATGGACCTAAAGGGTATTATGCTAAACAAAATAAGTCAGAAAGAGAAAGAAAAATACCATATTATTTCATGTACACGTGGACTCTCAAATACAAAATAAATGAACAAAAGAAACAAATAAAATCACAGGTACAGAGAACACACTGATGGCTGCCAGATACGGGGGGAGGTGGGGAGATGGGTGAAGAAGGTGGAGGAGGTTAAGAAGTCCCACTTGCCAGTTATAAACACAGTCTTGGTGGTTAAGTACAACACAGGGAATGCAATAAATAATATTGTAACTATGTAGGGCATCGGCCGGGTCCTAGACTTAGTGGGGTGATCACTTTGTAAGTTATATAAACGTATAATCACCCCATTGTACACCCAAAACTAATATAATATCGTATGTCAACTGTAACTGAAAATTAAATTTTTTAAAAAGTATACGGGACCTGGGTTCTACGGCTAGGGGCTTCGTGGGAGTAGGTAGCACCAAACGTTTGGGAAACAGCTGAAAGTTTCCCTAGTGTTTACTTCCTAAAGGGCACCTTAGAAAATGGGAAGTCTGACGTTGAATACGAGTTCTCCATTAAGAGAAAAGTTAATGAGAAAATACATGGTGTTTTCAATTACCCCCAAAGAAAATACTTACAGCACAACCGCAGCAGCCTCCCGATTCCGCGGAATCCCTCTGCGGACTCCTCCCCAGCCTAATGCATTGCTGTCTGAAATGTTCCCGGGGATGTACACAGGCGGTAGCTCACCACCATACAACACTAAGATGCGGAACTCAAAACAGAGACTTGGAAATAAGACTCAGCGGAGGGTTCCTTAATTATTACTGAATACAAATGGCTGGTTTCGGATTGCATACTGGAATAAGCTCTCCCAAGCCTGCTTCTAAAACTTGTGATTTAATAACATTTACTGGTGGTTTATAATTTCCTGGCATAGCACAATGGTATTTGCATATTAGTTGGCATAAAGTATGTTAAATTTTTTTAGGAAGTTTATGCAAACAGAAGGCAGAGATTATTTTATTTCACAAATTGGTATAGGAAGTGTGAGCGTGTTTGATAATTTCTGGATTGGCTTTTTTTCTGATTGAAATGAGGGTGGTCTGCTATCCGGATTCCCGATTAAATGACAACATAAAAATCAACAATGGCAGCTAAATTCAGGTGACTGATCTTTGCTTCCAGAATCTACTGTCATGACATTTTCCCTGTGGTGGTGAGAGCACGTACACAGAATTGGGTTTCAGAAAATAGCTCGCATTAGCAGCTGGGATATCTAGTTTTCTTCTAACTAATGCAGGTGACTTCACCTTAAAAGAAGACACTAATAATGCCTTTTTTGTTTAGCTTTCAGCTAAAGATGTTCATTGTAACGGAAAACTCAGGAAATAAGGAGAAACTGACAACTGCTGTGATTTTGTGCTAAAAGACAGTTTCACAATATTTCCTGATGGGGATTCAGCTTCAGTAAAATTCTTACCTACTGATATTTGCACAGAACACTGGCAGAAGGAAAGTAGTCCCTAACATAAGGAAGGACAGCAATCTGAACATTTTAGGCAATCTTTATTAAGGCAATCCTAGGGTAAAAAAAAAAAATCCTCAAGAGAGATAAATTTTATCATGTACAATTTAGGTTTCCGGAATCGTTCATGCTAATTCTGCAGACCAAAGTTTAGTATCATCTCAAATCAGCTTCTGAATAAATGATCTTTTTGATGATTTCACGACAAGTTTCCTCTTAAGTAGAACTTGGAAATGATACATATGTAGGCTCGGAATATGTGTATATCAGGCAGAAAGAAGAGCTAAAGTTTAATATGTCCTCATTATAAGGACATGATCTATTTAACCACATATGCCATTACTAGGAAAACTCAATGTTTGAAATGCAGGCTGTTGGGTCATTTCATTTGGTGCCCATAGGAAGCATTGCAACATGCCCAATAAATTGCAACAACCCTATCTTCTTCAGATGATTATCTGTATTACTGCTGCTAATACTCTGAGAGAGAGCAAATGGGTCTATTCTCATCTCTCTCCATTTGCTGTTCAGATGATCAGCAATCGGAGCAACAGATGCAAACAAAGATGTGAAAGGGGTTACGAGCAGAAATCCACCTACTTGTATGCCAGAGCTCTCAGAGTGGAGAGAATTGCTGATGATGTTGGTTCTTAACACAAAACTGAAAGTAATGGAGTACTTACTATACATCATTGACACACAAATCTAGTTATGAAGGTAAATAGTCTCCTTTGGTCCCTTAAGACATTGACACGGAAGATTCGTACATCTATTTTGTAATAAGCTAATTACATATAATTATGGATTCTAAATGGGTAGCTATTATTTAGACTATCAATTTAGTTGAGTAGTTCTAAATAAGTAATTGACACCTTATCATTAAATATTATTAATAATCATAAACAGCTGGGAAGTTTATAGATTATATTTAACAGTTTGGTTCTATCTCAAGTGAATATTTTTAATATAAAGCCTGACAGATCAAAGGGACAAGCATTATTATTATTACTTTTGACATACATTGTAACATAAACAAAGAACAATTATTTTAGGGAAGCCAATGTGGCAGTTACTATCAGAGTAAAACTGCGTACATTCTGTGTTTCCTAAAAAACTAATTCATAGAAATATTTATGCAATTTTGTAAAGTTGGATGAACAAGAATGTATGTTAAAACATTAACTGTAGAGGAGAAAAATATATATAAAATTATAGGTATATAAATGTTATCAGTGAATATTGTGAAAGAAATTATGGGCTACCTAGATATTTCAACACTATATGGGAATGTAGGGATGAATAGGAGGAGGTACATGTACTCCAAAATTTATACACATATATTTTTATTTTCTGAATAAGGCAGATATATATATGTATACACACACACACACGTATCATTAAGACTGTAACTAATGTTACCCTAACATTGGCCTACCAGTTTAAGTTAACATATTCCAAATAAGTTATCAATAAAAGTATTTTAGTAACATTTTAAAAATGAAGTTTCTAGCTGACATTAATGTAGCTTTTTTCTTAACTTTATTTTTTTTCAGGGAATTATATTTAATTGTCCACCTGACTTTCACCTCTTGAAATCAGATGGTGTTTCCATTCTCTCAATATTCTGCCAGTACCTAGTAGAGCAATATGAATGCAAAACAAACATTCCTCACTTGTACCTTAAATCGATTACATGACAGGTTAGAAGACAATTCAGCCAATTCCAAAAATCAGCAGGGCACCATGCATCACAACACTGAAGCCTTGGCTGAGATTCCAAGAATGCGTGCTATTCTTGGTAAGGAGCAAGCTCATACAAGTTACCAAATACCGTGCTATTGCTGTCTTCTCCAGAGTCCACGAAAATTATCAGATATTCTTCTCTAAGGATACTTAGTCTGAGAACCTGAACAGGAAATAGTCTTTGTCTTCCTGGGAATATAAAAACTACTTTTCAAGACACTGGATATCAGGTGACGAAGGGCAATGCTTCTTGAGAGCATGTTGAGCCCGACAATTCCCCCAGCTTACTGTTGGAGAAAGTTGCAGGACTGCAGTGTAGGAAGAGAGAAACCAGGCCAAGACTCGCAGAACCTCCTATTTGAGGAGATTGTGCTGAGAATATTCTGGGAAGACAATGAAAGACAGAATTTGCAGGCCAGAGTATTAGGGAAGAGAGGGATCACAAAGAGAAAACTGCATGAATCTATGGCAAGTGCCTCTCATTTTTGGCAGAGTATGATTTGTGTGTGCATGTATGCTGTGACCAGGAAAAATCCAGCCTAAAGGATGAGAGGAAAAAAATGCCCAGTGCTGAGACAGGAATAGGAAAGTACCTGTTCCCAAGAGGCAAACTGGAGAACCTCAAAATCCACAAGGAATTAGGTGGAGTACTCCAAATAGCTTTTTTCTTTAGTGGAGAATAATTAGCCTTACATTGGCAAGACTATAGCCTTAATGAACAAATCTTAAAATCAAGACCTAAAAGGATCAAGCTATTACTGAGTAACTTAGCTACATCTCAGAAGGAACCTCAAGAATATTTACAGGAATACAAAAATATCCAGCTGGCACCAAAGTGAAATTCCAAATGTTTGACATACACACACACAAACACACACACACACACACACACACACACACACACACACACACACAGTAACAAGCATGAAAAGAAGCAGAAAATATGACCCACGATGAAGAGAAAAATCAATCAATTAGAACTGATCCAGAGTGACACAGTTGTTAGAATTAGCAGATTAGGACATTAAACTAGTTATTATACACTGTGTCTGAGAAGTGAAACGGAGATACAACTGATGTAAAAATTCTAGAGATAAAAACAACTTCTGAGATCAAAAGTACACTGGATGATACTGACAGCAGATTGGATATTGTAGGAAAAAAATAATTAGTGAACTTCAAAATAGAGCAATAAGGCTATATAAAATCATATAGAGTAAAGAATAAAATTAAAAGTGAGCCAAAAATCTATGAGGTATGAGACAACTTTAAGTAGATTAATATAAATAAAATTGGAGTCCCTGAGAGGAAAAAGGATTGAAAAATAGTGGAAGAATTTGATGAAAACTATGGGCTCACAGAGCCAAAAGTTTCAGCACTGTCCCAGTACAAGAAACATCAAGAAAGATACATCAAGGTAAGTCATAATACCATTTCCCAAATCCACTGATAAATAGAAACTCTTAAGATCGGCAAACAAAAAAGACACATCACCAACAGAGAAACGAAGATGAGGAGGACAAAAGATTTCTTGTTGGAAACAGTGTTAGCTAGAAGACGGTGGGGTAATACTGTTAAAATACTGAAAAACAAATGTCAACCCAGTTCTATACCCAGCCAATATACCTTTACAAAATTAGATTTAAAAAATGTATACATTCTAATAAAATAATTATCACCAGCAGATCCACAATACGCTAACGTTAAAGGAATTCCTCAGGCAAAACAAAAACAAAACTAGATTACTATACAGCTCTACGCAGACAAACAGAGAACACTTGAAATGCCCGATACAATAAACTTCACTGTCCCTTCACAAAAGAGGAAACTGAGGTTTAGAAAGGTTCATTGACAGCGTAACTGCCATTAGGACTGATAGAGCCTTTCCAAGTCATAGAAGTGCGTCAAAGGATTATGGTAAGCAAGCATGTTTCAGTTTGCCTTCCTTCAAGAAAGCAATGTTTCTGTGCTGCTACCCTTAGAAACGATCATTTCTGGGAGACAACCCCAGTGTGGGAGATACTTCAGAATTCATGTTGTTATTTATTCTTTCACTGATGAAACTTCTTCATTTTCTGATGTTTGTCTGATTAGTAACCACTTGAGTCACTCCTTTAACATATCTCTAAGTGTATTTATAAAGATGTTCAAGTCTCCTAGAAATGTGAAGTTCTACTTCAAAACATCACCACATCTAGCACAATGTGAAATACCAATTTGCTATTCATTGAATATATTTGAATTTCTCCATCAGACCGTGAGCTATTTGAAGGCAGTATTCTGTGAAGTCATATTCTTGTGTCTAGTACAATGCCTGAAACATAGCTAGCATTCCATAAATATCGACAAAATTGGTGAATTTAAAAGCACATTTCTAGAGTTTGCTACATTTTCAGTAGATTTGATGGTTAATGTAATGAACACTTATTGGCTGTCTTTATTCATCCTCAACTCATTTATCTCTCCTACCTGTGTTCCTTTTTCTTTTCTTTTTTTTTTTGAAGTAAAAAAAATAAACAAAAAAGCCTTTTAAACTCTTATTTGAACAGTAAAATTCTTTTTTTTGTTTTTTTAGTTGAACAAGAAATGTGTTAGCTTACCTGAGTATTATGGTTTATTTAAAGTTTTAACTGTTAGTAAATTAATAATGTGCTCTTCAAATTTATAATAAAATTAATAACCTTCAAAGTCTTAGGTTATTTTAAATTAAATTAAAAGTACAGGTAATTTTTTTTTTAATTTATGGTATAGCTACTGACATCTAAAAATAAAATTTCAAGGTCCTATGGGCAGGATGATGCTATCTCAAATATGGAAGTGAAATCTGAAGGGTAAATGACTAGGGAACATAAATTTGAGTTATTTTTTATTTTGGTTTTAATATTAGTCTAAAAGGTTCCCCTGACAGAACTTTTGGACAATTCTGAGAAAGGAAAGAGGTCATCACTATGCTATTTTTCCCATATGTAGCATGTAGAGTGTCAGCATTCAAATAATTGAAGACATTTCTTAAAATGCAGAACCCAGTGTATTTTTTTCCAGTTTCCCCACCTCCCACCTCCCACAACTCCCACAACTGAATCATCATATCTCCATGGCTGAGTACTGAGTCTATGTTTCAAACAAGATGCTCAGAGCCTCTGATGAGTCGCAAGACTATACATCCCATGAGTAACTACCTATTACTCATGTACCAGTGTGGATTCCTTTCATTGTAAAGCAACAGAAAATCAAATATCCATTGGCTCATACAACTGAAAATTCAATGTGTTTTGGCTGCTGCAGGATGAAATGATACAGAGGTTCAAATAGATACTGATTTTTGTTCCCCTGTCTCAGTTCTCTTGATGTTGAACTTGTTCTTTGCAGTCGGACTCCTGCCCTGTGGTGGCAATTTGGGTGCGTGAATTTTCCTCCTTGAGACTGATCGTATTCTCCCCAATTGGAATGGGGAAAACGTCCCACTGGAGTTAGGCAATTTTTATGATGTACATTGCTCACCGTGGCCAGGCCAGAGTCACCTGCGTCGTCCTGCAGAGAAAGATGGGTTTTCACTGGGATCACACAATGGAGGGAATGGTTATCCAGATAGAAATATAGAAATAGTGACAGATTTATAGGGTATGTGAGAGAAATACGCATATACACAAATGTGAGTGATAGAGAGAGAGAGAGAAAATACGGCAGAGACTGTCGACTTCTAAAATGATAATTGCACAGTATTCTATGCTAAAACTTTTTTTCCCAAGAAAAGGAATTAAGTCCACGTTTCATACCGCATTCCCTTTAGGAGGTCACAAATGATTTCAGTATTACCTTGGGACGCAGTTTCAGATTGTGGAGCAATTCTAGTGTCCCAATTTTAACTTAGGACCTTTTCTGCTGAAAGAAAATAAGTTCATCAGCATGTAGACTATTTTTGGGATTTCACTGAGCCCTGTAGTTATTTTTTTAAAGGAAAATGGAGCTAAGAAAAAAAACTGATAACCCAAGAAGAATGAAAAATAAAAACCAGAAACAGAATATACCGAATAGGAGAAGATGCATCATCTTAATAATTTCCTCTCCACAATCTAATTACAATCCCCAAACATTTGTTTTCCCTGCCAATACCAATACAATGCTTTCTTTGAAACTGAAAAATTATTTTGTAAACTGAATCAAAGCAATAATAAACCATTTTGATTAAAGGAGAACCACGGAAGTCATTTACCTAATCTCAATTGTTCCCATTACCAGAACACTTGGGTTGCCTTAGCCAGCCTCCAAGAAACCTTGGTTCTAAATCTCCTTTGTGTTCAGATATTTTGTGGCCACTATCCTAATGGAAATTACGTCTCCCTTTTCTCCTATAAACTATATACCTAGTCAATTCTATTTAACTGGTTCAAACTATCAGTTAGGTTCGGTGAGCAATTCAGTCTTAAACTGTAAAACAAGTAAAAATATAAATATAATGGGGTGAATTTTAAATAACTCGTATATGGCCATCAATTTTACAATTTTGAATTATGTAAGTGATCACTGAAATGGGTTTATTCTGCACAGGGTGATGGCAGAGTATTGCCTGCAATTTTGGATTGCTAGTAGCATGCCACTTTCATTTGAGATAAAACTGGTCTACATCTCAAGATTTTAGAAATAACTAAGGCCTGGAGTCCCATCTTCAGGGGGTTCAGCTTCACTGATACGACAGGAAACCTGACAGCAACGTAACAACAGCAGTGACAGACGTGTATATACTGTGTTCAGGTATGTGGCCTCAGGACCACCAGGTTCTGATAGTGCTAAGGAACAGCTCTGCAAAAGAGCAGTCCTTAATAGGAATCCAGAAGGAGATCAGAAATTAAATTATTTGGGTCAGGGAAAGAAAAAGAATTTAACTTAAAGAGAACAGAATGTGCAAAGTCCTGAAGGAATGAGAATTCCTTGTTCGTTCAGGAAAACATGCCTCTCTCCACATCTGGGGCCTCTGGTTCCTAACACCACAGGAGATAGACCAGAAAAGACCTTGAGTATCATGCTGGATTTTCTTGAGATGGAGATGAGGAGCCAGAAAGAATTTAATGAAGGTAATAGCAACACTGTTGAGCGCTTATTACGTACCGTGCGTTGTCCTAAGCGTCATTTAATCCTCGACTTTTCTAAGAAGGAAACTGAGACACAAAGGCCAATGTTGTCTTAAGATTCCCAGGCAGCAAGTGATGTGCTTGCTATTTAGACCCATTAGACGACTCCGAAAGATGAAAACCATGTTGTTCCAATGTATTTACACAAGAAGGATATATTTCAGGTAGACATATTATTATGGTAGATTGTTGAAGAATGAATTAAGAGGAGGCAAGACCAGAGACTTTTCAAGGAAGCCAAATGCCCAAATAAAGCCTCAACCAGCCAGTCCATCCTTAAGAGACCACTATTGCTGTGTCCGTGCTATGAGATGACACTCTCTGTAGAGCACACAATGGAAGCCACTTGAATGACACTAAAATTGGGGTCTGACGTGAATAATTGGGTAACACCATTCATGCCTAGAGAGGTGAGTTTCTCACAAAGATATTTTAATGACCTGAATTCTCTTGCAAAGATGAAATTCTAGCAGCAAAATGCCATCATCAAATGTGTTCCTATGGACAGGCTATCAAGACCAAAGGATGTGGTGTGTTGTATCTAGGAAGACTATCTTCTTTACGTTAAAAACCACTGCTTTGGTCGAATGATGGTAAATAAGTAAACATACGGATGGATCAGAAAAGAACAGAAGCTGAAGGTAATAAGGACTTAAATAGAGGGGGTTGTGTGCAGTGAGTAAGAGTGGAATGGATGAAATCTATAAATATCGAAGCAAGGAAATTTGTCAAGAGAACTTGGGAGAGAGAAGATTCTAGATTCCCAGGGTTATATATTTTCAGCAACCAGGGTGAAGTGTGGACGGGGAAGAGGAATGTCATTTACTAAAAGTGAAATTCCGAAAATACTGAAAGAGCAACCATGTTTGAGAGGGGAAAGTTTATGGGTTTAAGTTTTAAAATAATGGACTTAAATCCTCTGTGGATCTCCAGGAGTTTAGGCTAGCAACCTGTTATTAACGACGGCTTCAATTCTAAATGATGGCCTCTCCTATCCAAAGCACGAGTGAGAATTTTTCTCTCATCTGTTCTGTTTCCAATTCAGTTTGTAACCAGACTCAATCTATTATGACCCCCACCTAAATTCCTGTGTCTGCATTTTGTTTTCAACTGGGCTTCTCACGAAAAGATAGATCTTCTCACTTCTACTCTTGAAGGAAGCATGCATCATACTCAGTGGGAAAAGCACAGCACTGGGAGTCTTGTTTACAAATTTGTATTGAATTCATTGAGGTAACATTGGTCACTAAAATTATATAGATTTCAGGTATATAATTCCATAATACATTGTCCATATATTGTATTGTATATTCACGACCCAAAGTCAAATCTCCTCCCATCACCATTTATTTCCCCTTTACCCTCTTCTTTCCCCAAACCCCTTATCTCTTGGAATCATCATTCTATTGTCTGTGTCTATGAGGTTGTTTCTTGATTTTTGCTTAGTCCCTTCACTATTTTCACCCAGACCCTCCCCTTGAACAACTGTCAGTTGGTTCTTTGTATTTATGAGTCTGTTACTATTTTGTTCGTTAACTTATTTTGTTCATGAAGTCTATGTATAAGTGAAATCATACGGCATTTGTCTTTCTCTGACTGGCTTATTTCACTTAGCATAACATTCTCCTGGTTCATCCACGGTGTCGTAAAAGGTAAGATTTCCTTCCTTTTTATAGCCGAATAATATTCCACTGTATAAATGTACCACAGCTTTTAAATCCACTCATCTACTGATGGGCATTTAGGCTGCTTGCAAGTCTTGGCTATTGTAAACAAGGCTGCAATGAGCATAGTGGTGCATGCGTTCTTCTGAATCAGTATTAACAGGTTGCTTTGTACATCTTCCCAGAGGAATAGCTGGGTCTTGTGGCATTTCCATCTTTAATGGTTTGAGGACCCTTTGCACTGTTTTCTGCAATGGCTGCACCAGTCTGCATTCCCACCACCAGTGCATGAGGGTTCCCTTTTCTCCACATCCTCACCAACAGCTTGTGGACTTATTGATGGTAACCATTCTGACAGGTGTGAGGTGATTTCTCACTGTGATTTTATTTGCATTTCTTTGATGATTAGTGATGTTGAGCATCTTTCATATGTCCATTGGCCATCTGTATGTCCCGTTTGCAGAAGTGTTTATTCAGATATTTTGTCTGTTTTTAAATTGGATTGTGTGTTTTTTTGTGTTGCACTATATAAGTTCTTTGTAAATTTCAAATATTAACCCCTTATCAGATATACCATTGGCAAATATTCTCCCATTCAGTGGGCTGTCTTTTCATTTTGTTGATGGTTTTTTTTTTGCTGTGAAAAAACTTATTGGTTTGATGTAGTCCATTTGTTCATTTTTTTGTTTCCCTTGCCCAAGGAAATGTGTCAGAATATACATTGCTATGAGAAATGTCTGAGATATGTCTTACTGCCTATATTTTCTTCTAGGATTTTTATGGTTTCAAGTCTTAGATTTAAGTTTTTAATCTATTTAAGTTTATTCTTGTATATGGTGTAAGAAGGTGGTCTAGTTCCTTTTTTTCTTTTTGCATGCATCTGTCCAATTTTCCTGTCACCATTTATTGAGTAAACTAACTTTACACCATAATATGGTCTCATCTCCTTTGCTAAATATTGACCATAAAGTTGTGGGTAAATATTGACCATAAGGTTGTGGGTTTATTTCTGGTCTCTCTATTCTGTTCCATTGATCTATATGTCTGTTTTTATGCTAGTACCATGCTGTTTTTGGTTAATGCAGCCTTGTAATATAGTCTGACATTAGACAGCATGATTCCTCCAACTTTGTTCTTTCTAAAGATTGCTGTGGCTATTTAGGGTCTTTTGTGGTTCCATAAAAATTTTTGCAATATTTGTTTTAGTTCTGTGAAATATAACATTGGTATCTTGATGGGGATTGCATTAAATTTACAGATTGCTGTGGGTAGTACAGATATTATAATGATGTTTCTTCTTCCTATCCATGAACATGAGATATCCTTTCATTAATTTGCATCTTCTTCCATTTCTGACTTCAGCGTCTTATAATTTTCTGCATACAGGTCTTTTACAACTTTGATTAAATTTATTCCTACGTATTTTATGCAATTGTAAATGGGATTATTTTATAAAATTCTCAACAAAATATTAGCAAACTGGACCCAGCAATATATTAAAAAGATCATAAACCATGATTGAGTCAGATTTTTTCTGGGAATGCAAGGTTGGTACAATATCCACAAATCAATAAACATGATATACCACATAAAAAATGAAGGATAAAAAAACACATGGTCATATCAACAGATGCAGAAAAGGCATTTGAAAAAATCCAGCACTCATTTATAACAAAAATTCTCAGCAAGGGGGGAATACAGGGAACATACCTCAACATAATAAAGGCCATATATGACAAAACTATAGCCAACATCATACTCAGTGGGCATTTCCCTTAAGCATTTCCCTTAAGACTGGGAACAAGAGAGGCATGTCCACTTTCACCGTTCTTATTCCATGTAGTACTGGAGGTCCTAACCACAGCGACCAGACACAAAGAAGAAACGAAAGGCATCCAAATTGGAACGGAAGTAGTAAAACTGTCATTATTTGCAGATGACTTGACACTGTATATAGAGAACCCTAAAGATTCCACCAAAAAACTACTAGAATAAAAGAATTCAGTCAAGTAGCAGGGTACAAAATAAGTATCCAGAAAGAGATTGCCTTTTTTACACCAATAACAAACTTTCAGAAGGGGAAACTAAGCATTGAGAGTCTTAAAATGTTGGGTTCCTCATCTCTCCCAATCAATTCAGTGACCTGCTCCTGCTTGAGAAATATTTACAAATATGAAATGACTTCCTTTTAGTCTGCAACTCCAGCTTATTTATGGGCACTTACTGTATTTCAAAAGCTGGATAATAGCAATCTGCATGTTTGTTTTGTAACTTCGATCCCTCCTTAAGGCAAAAAAATGTTTTTCATCATATCCTCAACATTAAACAGATTACCTGCCTTTAAGTAAATTTATCTTCAGCCTTGACATGTATTTTAGGGTTATTTGCAACTCCCAGGGGCAGTTATTATTTCCTTTACTGCAAAACCTGTCCGATGCGGTTCTTTCTCTGTATACTTTGTAAACACAAATATGATCAACCTTTTCTCGGTAATTTAATAGTCTTTGATCGTGCCATATTGCTATTAAGTAAAGTTAAAAATTCTTGAGTATGACATCAAAATCCTTCATAATTGGTCTTCTGTACTTTTCGGTTTCTCGCTTCAGCTACGCTCCCGAATCTACTACAGGTTGCTTCCTCAGGTATACCACTCTCTCTCTCTCACGGCTTGGCCTTTGCCAAATTCACCGCCTGTGTTGAAATCCCCTGCTCTGGCAACACACAAACACCTATCCTGCTGGCACTTCATACTTGGCTAACAAAGTCCAATTTAAATGTTAATTGACATCTCTCTGAAGCCTTCCTTGGTTCCCTTTAGCAGAATAAATTGCTCCTCTTACAGTATCACGTTGTGTAATATCTCTATGATATCTTTTCTTACATGGTATTATAACTCCGGTTTCCCCAAACTGAGGAACTTGTATTCTCAAAGGACGTCTTGGAATTCTTTCTGAAAATGATGTATGTTTTCAATTCAATAACTATTGAAAAATAAATATGAGCATTCATAAATTATCAGGTATAGCATTTGTAACTGAGTACTACGGCACTGTTTAAATGCTGGCATTTCTACTGCCTTTTTAATCATGTTGGAGATCTCCCAGTACTTTTATTGTCCTGGGCTGACAGGGAAGGAGCAGGAGCCCGACGATGTAAAGTGAAGCAACGTGAACATTCTTTCTCCCGAGTAAGGGCCTGATCAATGTATCTACACTGCCATACAAAGATGAATTCACGTATTTAAAGGAAACAAAGGTAATAGGAGAACAGTGGCATTTCTAGCTTTTGTTCGGTCTATAATCGTCCAAAAGTTAAACACTATTTATTCATTCAGGTTTTACTTAAGTAGACATTTTATTAGCCTTCTAATAAAATTAATTTATGTCATACCACTTACTTATTTTTCCACATAAGTGGAATTACACACTTTAATTTAAAATGGGTTTCAATTACTCAAGTTTGAGGAATGATAAGTTAGTTGTTTGTGTGTGTGTGTGTGTGTGTGTGTGTGTGGTTTTCTTTTCCACTGTATTGGGAAAATTGATTGCATAAGAGAACTTTTGTGTTTATCAAACTATTTCTCTATCTAGCACAATCCTAGGAATAAAGTAAGGACTTGGTAATGTACAACACAACTGCTTTAATTATGGTAAGAATCATGTAATGTAGAACCTATCATCTTAAGCGTTTGTAAGTACACAGTTCAGTGGCATTAAGTACGTTCACTTCCGTGTGCAACAGATCTCCGTAACTTCCGTGCCCGGTGAAACTGACACTGTGTACCCATAAAACAGTCACTCCTGGAGTCCTGCACCCCTGGCCCCAGGAACCGTCATTTTATTTTCTGTCCCTGTGAATTTGGCTACTTTAGATATCTCTTCTAAGTGGAATTACATACACTATCTGTCCTTTTTTTTTTTTTTTGCCTGGTTCTTTTCACTTAGCAAAATGCACTCAAGATTCACACATTTTGTAGCATGTGACAGGATTTCTTTCTTTTAAAAGCCGAGTAATACTCCATCTCATGCATGTGCCATGATTTGTTTATTCATCCATCCACCAACAGACATTCAGATTGCTTCCACCTCCTGCCTAATGTGAGTGATGCTGTTATGAACCTGAGTGTGCAAATACCTCTTCGGGATCCCGCTTTCAACTCTTAATATGTTTTCGGATGAAAGGTGAGTAGAAAACACCTCCGTCTGCTGAGGATCAAGAGGACTACTTTTAGAGTTTCTTAGATGTTCAAGGTGCTCTTATTTTCTGTGGCAATACCTCACATCATACTGAAAATATTAACATGCAACCATGTTGTACATAAAACGATTTAAAGTTTGTGAGGACTTATCACTTATAACTTTGCTTTAGAAATTATATGGCCATATGTCACTAACTTAATTTATGATGGCTGTGATTCCTCAACACTCATTGTGCATATCCACAGGAATTCTTATAAAACAAGACTAGCAAAGCTGCAAATTATTTTTAAATATTATGAGACTTAAAATTAATAGAACTGATATGTTTGTAATGTTATGGAACAATGCTGAATAGAATTGATATACTATGTTACTAGCATTGAATTAAACATGCCTTGATTTCAAAGTCAGGGTTGTTTTTACCATATTTGAAATAATTTTTTTTATGTCTTGAGCATTTTCTAAGTCCCTTGATAAGGTCATAGACCTTATGTACTCAGTTTCTAATGGATAAAATGTACCTGAGTACCAAATATTCCACCTCTAAAACCACGTAAAAACTAAGCCTCTAGAGATTTTATTTCAGGATATGAGAAAACAAATGAATTTAGTGGTGGTCCTTTCTGAAAATTGTGTGTTTCAAATGTTACCTTGGGGAATCAAAATAGTTTAAAGTAAAAAATATGTTGGGAAATGGGCAAAGAAACTATCTCTTTTAATAGATGCAAGTCATTTATAAGGTTAGAAGAAGCAGTGCAGAAAAGACAAGACGGGGGGCTTCATGGCGCCAGAAGCTTCAAGAAAGGCCCTCTTTTGTGGGGTTTACTTCCCAGACATCTGTATGCCAAGATTTCACAAGGATCCCTCTCACCCTTATTTGTCCTCCAAACCCCAAGTTTCGCTATTTACTCTTTAGCAACAGAGGAGGGAATCTTTATTTCCAAACAAGAAAAAAAAAAAGACAACAGAAACATTGCTTTGTGGAATTTCAATTAAATGTATGTCTTCCGAAGGCATTTAACTTTCAAAACACGCTGACTCGAGTAGATACTTGTTTCGGGTGCCATGAAAACATGACCTGAACTTCATATCCTGAAAGAATGATTGTCCAGTAATTAGTGCTGTAACTGCTACTTGCAACTGTTCTCCATAGATAACTGCGAGGCTCGTGTGTAAACTAAACTCACTTTCCACGGGAGTCCTGTAATGCATACAGCAAGCAATCACACCGAAATATTAATTTGCAAACACTTGATGCCACAAGACACTCCAATTATCTTGTGCGGTTTAAGCCAGAAGACTTTTCCAGGCTTTAAACTAGTCTCTGAAGAGATTTAATTCAATATTACTTTACCCAAAAGCAGCCAGCATGCTCTTTTTATGACCTTCGGGTCAATGAGAGTGACCCAACCGAGACCCAATCAAATCTGAATATGTACCCCCCTAAAGAACTATTCGCAAGGTTAATTGTATCTTGCTTCTATTTGCTGAATAAGGAATCAATTAAAGGGAATAGCAAAAAAAAAAAAAAAACTCCATAAATGTCTACATGAACTGTACAGAAGTGAACCATAGAGAGACACAGGCTTCCTGCCTCTTCCGTTCTTCACAGATCGCTACACGGAAAGAAGAACAACGCTGGCAAAGGCAGGCTTGTGCTTCCCATTGTCGCTGCGATCAGCATCTACTTTACTCTCGTATTAAAGTGTGTTATTTGAGAATACTCAGAGGCCAAACGGATACCTACAATGATTTAGTGATTGGTCATACGGCAAAATTTGTTGGGCTTGAATGCTATCAAGATGTGTTAACTCACTGATTGGTAGGGCAGCGATACTAACAGGTTTGGCCTAACAACACAGTGTGGGGGTGGGAGGAGGAGGTTATAGCGAGGATATCGATATATTTTAACTCCCAAAATTTATGTGTGGGCATTGAGAGGAAAAATGTATCGAAAGGGTATAATTTATAAAGAAGATAATAGGAAAAATGTTTTCTATGGGAAATACAAAAAGGGCTGGAACATTATGCTCAGGTATAAAATATAATAATGCAAAAGAGAGGAATAAATATACTTTAAAGCTTCAAAATAATAACAACAGCCATTTGAAGGCTTACTGTCACCAAACATGATCCTAACAGCTCTATAAGCATCTTTTCACTCATATAAACCCACGAGGCTCAGAGAACTCAACCTCCTCACACAGGGTCGCAACGCAAGAAAAATAAAGGAGCTTAAATCTGAAATATTACAGCCAACTCTTCGTATTTACCTGTATCTTCTATCCATCTATTACTAAAGATAAGGAATGCAAACATGCCAACCGTCCAAAATAAAGCCAGTGAGTATGAAATCTTGTAGTAAAATGAAAACTGGTGTGGAGCAGGCAGTGGTGGAGGCTTACTAGAGGGTGAGTGTGCAGACCTTAGAGACCCAGCCAGCGAGGATCCCGAGCCAACAGCTCAGGCCTTAGTCAACCGAAGGCCTCTAAATTGGAGCCAAGTTCCTCTAGGCAGTCGCTGTGTGTTGATTATCCAGAGTTTCCAGTATCAGCAGTTCCTTGGCTTACTCTGGACCAAGCAAACGTGACATTTCACCACACTGCCTGGGAAGAGATGAGTCTGGAGACCTTTGGCATAAACCTTGGTTTCCTGCATCTGGCTGCAATGACGAAATGGAATTCTGACTGTCATCTCTAAAATGTACCAGTAATGATATTTTAAGGTCAGAAACTGTGCTCACTCATTCTATTATGAGGGCTTCCCTTCACCTCTATACTTACCAATCCATCTGTCCTTCCATCAGTCAATCCTTTAGGAGCTGAGCCTTGTATAGAGACCCTGAGCTTGAGTGTGACTCGTCTGTGTACATTGGTAGAATACTAACAAACATAAGCTTGTTTGTTGCAAGTCTTGTTCTGATAATTTTCTAATTTTAAAACCGTATCAAAATTCTCCCTAAATCCTTTACCCTGGCTGAGGCTAGCTAGCTAGTTCCATCTGAAAATGTAAATGCCACGTTCAGTGCAAACATTTCCTGGCAGGGTGTTGCCGCTCTTCTCCCATCTTTCAACAGCAGGCTCTCCTTTCCGCCACACTCACCTTCGCTCCCAAACCCTCCTGTGTGTGCATTAAAGGAGGCCAGAACTTCTGGCCTTCTACCCCGTGGCACCTCCGATGTGTCCTGCCTCACAGCCGCTCCGCTGCTTTCCCTTCCAGCAGCTACTGCTCCCAAGGAGGCTAAACCAAGACTGAACGACCAGCATCAACATGTGGTTCAGGATGAACGATTGAGGGAAGGCCACCAGTTATGGGACCTCATGAGGCGGAGTCATTTTCAGAACTATGCTCCCCTCAAAAAAAAAAAAAAAAAGCCTGACAAATGAATAGAAGGGGAGGAACAGAGAGGCACAGAGCATGCTAGACTTGTTAAGTAGTAGTGGTTTACTGTGTTCAACAACTATTCAGGAGGGCAGGAGGGCAAGACAAAAAGATGCCGTGTTAAGTCAGGGGGACCAGAGCAGGGACTCGCCCGTGCATCATTGTTATGGACTCTTGAACTCCAAGAAACCAACTAAAACTACCGCACCCCCTTTGTGCCACAGCACCACCCTTTCAGCTTTTTGCTGTCTTACATTTCCCAGCTAGGACCAAATGGGTTTTAGAAGAGAAATCATAATGCTTTCCGAAATTGTCCAAGCTAAAAAATGTAGGTAAAATTTGCTGAAAGAGTCCAGTGAAAACTTTTCAAAGGGGGATACATACCCAAGTCGTGTGGGTGTTGAAGCGTCTTTGGATTGGATACTGCCGAAGCAAGCAGAGTGAGAGGATGCTTCCTGCCCTTAGTACCATGGGAACCTTCTAATGGGTTTGCTCTCTCCTGTACAGGTGCCCTCATCATCTCAGAGTTGTTTTTGTTAAGTACCAATTGTACCTGACTGTAGCTGGGGCCAAGCAGAAAGTCTGTGACCTTTTCTTTCTTGAGCTTGATTAAATAGGCTCTTCAAAAAGGTCCCTCATTTGTTGTCCCTTCCATAAAGTATGTGTTCCCTGGAAGCAGCTAGCAGAAAGCAGCTTCAATGAATGGATTCTCTGAAGGAATGGACTAGAAGCTGGCCCCCTGCTGAGTGACCTTCCCAAAGGGAACGACCCTCAGCCTGAACCTGGCTTCCAGGTTCCTTATCATATCCTGGAGCCTGTCTGAATTTAAACCAGTCTTATACGCCTGGCAGGGAGCACATCACTGCTTTGTGTCATAAATAATGGAGCATAATTCAAAGAACAGGCCACAGGCTCAGCCTGGTCCCCATGAAGTCTTCCTCCAACTCTTGACAAATTAGACAAGGCAGGCATTTCTAACTGTTCACAGATTTCTCTTCTGCTGGGTGATCCTAAATCATGGAAAGACCTTTGATATTACTTTAAATGCAATGAAATCATCTTTAGAGAAATTTTTTTCACTGGAGCAACATAATCTGAGTTTAATTTTTCAATACAATCGCCGTGTGTCCTAATTTAGGGGAGGAGGAATCTTTATCTCACTCAAATCCTAATTTAAATGAACATAAACTAATGCTCAGATCAAGTCATGCTTCCACTTTTTCCTTAACCGCTGGTATATTGATTTTTCCCAGCACTTTATTATGAAAATTTTCAAACATATAGAGATGTTGAAAGAATTATATTGTAAAAACCTATACACCCACCACCCACATCCTATAAATAATGTTTATATTGATTTTGAATATCTCTAAGTTAGAGCACTCACACCATTCCCCAAATGAATGCATTCTCATTATACGTAGAACAACACCCAATTCTTTGCCACAGTCTACTCAGCCCACCCTGACCTGATTTCTAGATTATACATGATCTCAGTTCTTATCCCCCCTCCCCTCCAGCACTGGCGTCCAAGAACATTGCGTTCTCCATATTCTTCAAATACATCAAGATGTATTTTCTCTGACTCGGGCCTTTATCATTGTTTTTCTACTAGAGCTTCTCCTAACCATCTCTGTCGCCTGACTTGTGATCTCAGCTTCAATGCACCTCCTCGGAGGCCCTTTCCTTGACTTCCCATCTGAAGGACATCTCCTGCCCTCACCATACCATACTTGATTGCTTTTATAGCCCCTACCTCTCTCTGAAATTTCCATACTGATTTGTGCTCGTTTCCTCTCTGTCTAATTTCATAAAAACGTGAGCTCTCTGAGAACAAGGATCACACCTGTTTAATTCACATCAGAATCTCAGTAGCTTGAGCACAACCTAGTTCATTGTAGGAGTTGAATAAATGTGCATAGAGTTAACTTATGAATATCATGCAGTTAAGTAAAATCTATTGGGTTGGGGAAAGTGAACAAAATGCAAACAGAAGAACTCTAGGACTTAGAACACAGAGCCAGTCATGTAGTACCTTATGGGGCCACTTCCTAGGCTACAGCAAAGGCGGCACCAGTTAACGAAGGTGACTGGTGAGTGTGGTGCCCTGACAACTGCAGACAGTTGCACGGGACCTACACCTTGGACATTTGTCAGCAGTGCAGAGGGAATGTCTTGACACACAGGTGGGAAAACACTGGACTTTACTGCATGAACTAAAAAACTATGAAACATGTAAAGAGACTGAACTGGTAGCACTGCATTTTTTGTAAACTATGTCTAACCTATCTCAATTATTTCAAGTATATTCTTTGAGGTTCAATATCACATTTCTTCCAAATATTTTGGAAGATATTTTTTTCTTCATCATAACCTTCTTCCTAGCACCATGGAAAGCTTCAGGATAAAAAGAGAACTGTAGTGATTTTCCTACTAATTAGTTGCTCTTATTAAAAAGAGCAAGATAATTGATTTTAGGATGCACTACCCCTTATTAAGACCTAATTAAGCTGTATATCAAAGACTAATTAAATGGCATTATTCCATCTCACTGATGAGTCTTGATGCTTGGTGAATAGATTTGGGTGGTAGATGAATACTCTTGGAATAGATTTCACAGCCAGACAGATAAATATAGCCTAAGAAGCTGAGTAAAGGGAATTTTCGATTATCTAAACCTAACAAACTTATTGGTATTTCTTCAGCCTGACAATTTGCAATGCACAAGATGAAACATTTAAATACAAACTCAGCACTGTGGTGGGGAACAATGAAAAAGCTTCTCAGGAAAACTGAAAATTTAAATATGCCATTATGCCCTCTTGTGAAATGGTGAACTGGAGAATTGGAGGCATTTGATGTTTTTTTTTTTTTTCTGGCTTCTTTTGATGAGTCAAGCTACTCAGGCTTGATGAACCCCAGATAAGAGCTCAATTACTCTAGTAAACAATATCTGAGAACCTGAGACCATTTTTAAAGTTGGCAGTCATCATCCTTGCCAAGTTATTCTATGGATCTCAGGCAGAGAAAAGGGGAGTGGCGAGAGGATATTATCATGGTATGGGATTTGAATATAGTAAGAGGCCAGAGATTGACGGAGTTGTAGTCCAGCCAAATAGGAATGTGCCCTTAAAAAAGGATTTGGAGAATAAGAGCTATTACTAAGATAAGTGATTTTCAGAATTTTATTCTACACAAGAAACGGATGTTTTCAACAGCAAATCAATCTCCGATAAGTCAATATTTTACTTGACAAAGAATATCATATACCAGTATTTCAAATGCTATGTAAGTTCATTCAACGCTTTAATTCCATCTGGTACTGGCCAGACAGTGTCACCATGAAAAGAGAAACTCATCATTCCATTTAATCTGCAGGGTCAGGACATCCTTGGGTTATGGTGGGTAGTCTCTCAAATGTTTTGGTGCTTCATAATGCAAAAGCTTTTGAATAAATTACAAGATATTTGCAGAAAGTAATGATTTCACTCTACAGCTGGGCTATATTTGATTGTCTTTAATAGTTACCTTTGCTGGCAGTATAATAATTTACAAACAATAACATCAGTCATATGTCACTTTTGCACTCATTACTGGCCAAGGTATAACCCCCAGAACCAATAATCTATACCGCTGAACATTTAAATTAAATGTCACTCTGTACTAAGTGCAGGGTATGCATTTGGAACTGAACTGTTGCAACTATAACATGTATTTTGAATTATCTGAAGGACATCTACCCTTGAACTGTTTCGTATTAATACACACAGGAGTAGAAATAGCTGCAACATCACTAAGAAAAAAGCTGTGCAAATAGAGAACTGAAATCTCTATTACCACGAAATGAGTAAACAACTTATTTTTAGCTATCTTTACAGAACTCATGGTCAGGAGACAAAGCGTTTAAGTCAAGTATTTCAAGATTGTGGTTCTAGGATCTTCGATTTAATAGAGTTTATAATGTTCCTATTTCCTTTTTCACTTCATATGAAATTATGGATTCTAACATAATTTTGGGTAATTATACACTGCACATGATTGCTGAAAAACAATCAATTAGTGACAACTATAATTTTTTCTTTTGTTTTGCATGCCGTGCTTATTCTTTCTAATAGAGGTGGGACAGGAAGGAAGAGGGAAGATGGGGGTTTAATTAATCTCTCGGGTTTTGTGTGCCAATGGGCACAGATTTTTCATGAACCCAAATTATGCACCCATAAATCTAATCAACAACGTTAATAATGTGGTACTGAGACATATTCATTAAGTTCTTGGAGAACCTTACAAGGAAAACCCTATCACTAGCATGGGACAACTATCTAGGGTCCCAGGAAGATAACGCCTGATGGAAATTTTAAGGTGATAGGAATTGAAGGGCACTTTATGACAATTGCAGTCCTCTGACAATTGGTTCACAATCATTAACCTGAATATATCCCCATCTAACTGCCCAGGTAATGATTGTTGTGCATTAACCTTGAATCCGAGCTCATTTGAAAACAAAGTCTCAAGATGCTGAGATGTAACAGTTCTTTGCACAGCTTGCAATACCTCAGTGTTAAAGACAAAGCAGCCCTTTTTCCAGAGATGATACATCAGGAGATGACACAGAAGCTTTACAACTCTGCCCTAGGCTTTGAAGTACAATGGTATTCCAGCGTATTAACAATAGATAGTGTCAAATCAAATTAGCTCATCAAAATATGCTTTGGTTTAGGAAAATCGACATTCATTTATGAGCAATTTGTGAAGTCTGCAGGTCCAAATAACAATCAAGGTATAGTATGTATGATCTCCTCTTTGCCACCGGCTCCTGCGTGATGGCAGAGACAGATGAGAACAACATTTGTGTTTGATTTGGGTTTTTTTTCACAGTTTCTGCCAAACCTATTGCCAACTCAGCCAGCACAAATACTAGTAAGCCTTATTGACAGTAACTTGAGTGGGTACTTGCCCCTACCCCTGAGACGTGAAGTGACTTGAGGCAAGTAATAAAACTGTAAAAGATATGATATTAGAAGTGTACTTTAATTTCTCTATTTTAATTGCTGAGTAGAATGATATTACTTCTTTATAATGAGTGAGAAGTATATTTTAGGCAGTGAATCCTTTATAAATTCTTCTTTAATCTTTTTCTTTATTCTCTTTTCAATTATTCATTCTATTATTGACCTATAAAGTTGAGTTTTAGAAACATGGAAAAGAAACATGGTTCTTTGGCAGAATTATAATACTAAAGCCTCTTTAAAATATGAATTTTTACCTTTGTTTTCCTTCCAAAACTCTCTAATAGTATCCTCTCTGTTTTCTACCCAGTATTATAATAATTGTTTATTTGGCATCTTTTGCAATGAATGTTGATCTCAAGGAATTAATGCTCTTTGCTGCTTTAATGAAATGCCTTGCATATATTGGGCTGGCCAAGAAGTCCATTTAGTTTTTTCTGTAAAATAAAAGACACAGTTTTCATACTCACCAGTAACTTTATTGATTCAGATAGTTGGAGTATGTCAGCTATGTCCCACCTGGTATAAAGTTGACTGTTTTCAATTACTGTCTCGATTAGATCACAATCAACCTCAACCGGTCTCCCCAACCATGGAGCATCGTCCAGCAAGAAATCTCTAGCACGAAACCTGGCAAACCACTTTTGACACATTCGATCAGTCACAGCCCCTTCTCCCTGCACCACACAAATCTTTTGTGTCTCAGTTGCATTTTTATCTTTCTTGAAATAATAAAGCATAATATACCAAAAATGTTGCATATTCTCTTCCACCTTCAATATTAAAATGACTACATAAAAATTCACCAATTTTGATAAGTTCTCTTTAAAAATACAGGCTGATATGACAGCTGTCACAATACAATCTAACAAAATTGTTTCTAATGAAGTTAAAGACAACTAAGCGCTACTAGAGCCTTCTTACAGAAATAACCAAATGAACTATTTGGCCAACTCAATAGTACGTGCTTAATAATCATTGATTGGTTGAATTAATGAGTGAATGAAGCAATGAATAATAAGATATGGATTTCTAAAGCTGCTTAGCATTGTCTATAACTGGACTAAACATTTTCTAACTTTTGGGAATATAAGAAGCATTATAAATTTATTCTATAACTCAGATAATCTTAAATTTCCTTGCATGCAACTCACAGTACAAAATAAATTTTGCATTATGACCCACTATATGACCCATATATACATATCTTAACACATGAGACTACACAGGTACACACACATATTATTAATGCAATGTGGTTGGCTGAAAAAATGCTACAAGGACTCGTGGTGAGTCATGCTCTTACATAATTCCCTACCCTTGGTAGGAGCAATGCTTGTAAATATGATAGGATGCTACTCCTTGATTAGGTTACATTATATGGAGAAGTAAAAATAAAATCTCAGGTGCAGTTAAAGTCTCCACCTCCTAATCAGTTGAATTCAAGTTAAATTGTCCTGGATGGACATAACCTAATCAGGTGATCCCTTTGGAAGAGGGTTTAGAGATCAGATACTTAAATAAGAAGCAAATCCTCTTCTGCTGCCTTTAAACAGGTGAGATAATATAGTTCTATGTCGAGGAAATGAATCCTTCCACTAGCCACATACTCTTAGAACACAAAGGGGTTATAGTACCAGTTCCATTGTAGGGAAATTCCCCCAACCAATTTTCCAGACACCATCTGTGTATCCTATAATTCAACTCAATTCTGACACTGTCCAGGGGTGTCCAACCCATGGCCTGCAGGCCACATGTAGCCCAGGATGGCTATGAATGTGGCCTAACACAAAATCGTAAATTTACTCAAAACTTTTTTTTTGCTCATCAGTTTTCGTTTGTGTATGTAATGTGTGGCCCAAGTGTTTCTGTTTGTGTATTTAATGGGTTACCCAAGACAACTCTTCTTCTTCCAGCAGGGCCCAGAGATGCCAAAAGGTTGGACACCCCTGACTCGGATTCTACAGGTTAAGGGGTCAGTCCTACAAGACTGACATGTCACAAAAAGATACCTCAGATGTCAGGCACAAGTCAAGGTTGTCACCTGTACTTCTGACCAACTGGCTACAAATTGGAGACTCCCATGAACCCCTTCTTAAACTTCAGATACCAATCAAAAGTCCAGGTTGTTATCTATACTTACCTAATGGCCAGAAATCAAAGATTCCCATGACCCCCTCCTTGGATTTGCTTAATGTCATACAGAAGTCAAGATATCCATTTACTCACTGGATTGCCAGTTAATGTAAAATAACTCAGAAGTAGCTAGATGGGAGAGATGCATGAGGCAAGGGATGGGGAAAGGGCCGGGTGCTTTCATGCTACAGGTGCATCACTTTCTGGGAATCTACCTGTTCACCAACCCGGAGACTCAGAATCCAGGCATTTGGGGTTTCGGGAGAGCCTCACTCTAGAGGCCTAATTGATGAAATCTTTGACCACTGGCGACTGAATCAGCCTCCAGCAGCTCTGCCATCCCTGTAGGCGAGGTGTTGGGGGGTGAAGGGAGAAGCCAGTGGGGTAGGAGGCCAAGTTCTAGTCCTCTAATCTCCTTGTCTGTTCTCCTGACAACCCGTCCCCATCCTCAGGATGCAGGGTGGGAACTGGTCACCCCATTCACATAACAAATGCATTTTGTCACTCTCATCACTTAGGAAATTCCCAGGTTTTAGGAGCTGTGTGCTGGAGAAACGAAGACCAGATACATATTTCTCATTACACATCACAGTATCACCGGGAATAACACTATGATAAAAACACAGTGGTAAGACCCAGCACCCTTTGCCACACCTGTTCTGAAGCTTATAGGATCCTGAACAGAGGATTCAGCAAACCTGTGTCCCAACACTCAACCTGTGGCAACTGTGAGATAATTAATATTGTTTTAAGCCTCTAAGTTGACAATAATTTGTTGCACAGCAACAGAAAATGAATGCAATCCAACCTCATTTTTATTTTTTCAAAAGGTGCTCTTCATAGCCAACTAAACTGATAGCATGTCAAATAAGTGTGGGTCATAACCCACATTTTGAAAATCACAGCTATACTGTATCTTAAAACCACCTTTTCCACAATGTCAGGACATTCATCATTAGAGGTACATTCTTTTGAGTTGGAGAATTTTGTTTCCAGAAACTCTGCTAAACATTAAACGCTATTGTCAACAACCAACATTCTTAGTTATCAACTTATTTGCTCATTTTTAAATACTTATTATATGACAACTATACACCAGGTATATACTTGGCATTAGTTCACGATGGTGAAGAAAATATATGTGATTCTCACCGTTCGGAAATTAAAGTCTGAGGATTGGAGACAGATATAAAAACAAGTTTACAAAACTGAGCATATAATTACAATCACTAGACAAATATTCATTAAGCCCTATTTCAACGATCGAACATGTATTTATTTGGGGGGCTAATCATGGGAGAAATAGAGATGAACATTATATAGTCCATATTTCAAAGGGCTACAGTATCTGGTGGAAAATATAAAATTTATAAATAAATAAGTATTCCATGATAATTATGGACTTGGTGTTAAGACCATAAAAGACACAGCCTAAAGTGACAAACTCTGCCCAGGGAATTAAGGGAGGTGACACTTAGGTGGCACCAGTGGATGGGTCTGCAAAGTACCTTTGGGTGTGAAAGAACTGTCCATGTTTCTTGTGGCACTTTTAAAAAAAAAATCCTCACCTGAGGATATGTTTATAGATTTTAGAGAGAAAGACAAAGAGGGGAGGGGAGAGAAAGACAGAGACACAGAGAGAGAAACATCGACTGGCTGCCTCCTGCATGTGCCCCAAGTGGGGATTGAACCCAGCACCTAGGTATGTGCCCTGACCAGGACTCAAACCCACAGGCTTTCGGTGTATGGGATGATGCTCCAACCAAGTGAACCACCTGGGTAAAGGATGACACTTTTTAAAAGAAGGTCATGCTAAGAAATTAGGACACTGAGGCCACTAAAATGATTGGAGTTTTTTTTAAAGAAGGGTGATTGATACAAAATTATATTCCTGAAACACAAGCTGAATGACATAGACTTGCTACTACCAGCACTGACAGATAAATCAGTGACAAGTCAGTTAAATTCTGCAGGGGTCGATGTAGGGAGAGATGGGGATCAGTCCTGACATGTTGGGTATTCGCTAAGGAAGGACTGAGGTAGAAAACTTGAACCAAATGACATGAAATGATAATAAATAACTGGACGGCAGGAATCCAAGCTGGGCTTTATATAAAGGACTTTATATGAAAGGACTGTCCTAAATCAAACATTCACACTCAACTTTATGTGACAGTCTATGCCAGAGCCCAGTCTGAATGGGTCCATCTACTGATAAAAGAGGAATAACCTTCTCTGATGCTCTACTAAATATTCAGACATGCCAAACGCTGGGAAATGAGTGACCACAGAAACCAGGCCAAAACAAATATCACACAACGTACGCCATCTACTCGTAGGGATCTGTTTCTCAGGTCCCTTTCAGAGCCTTTGCATCCTTGTTTTAGACACAATGCTAACAAACTAACTTGTTTGCTTTCCTAACCTAGGAAAAGTTAGAAGCAAGTCACTTTGCCTTTCAAACAATGTTACTGTCAGCTTCCAAAGGCTTTGCAATTTTATTCTGTAAGGAAGAAAAAAGAATCTTTGATGTGGGGAGAAATTAGCTTTATCTATGCTCCAGAGAAAAATTCTTGAAAGGAAAAAAATCAATGTCTCTTCCAAATGAATATCATGATTTATTCTCAATACATAGAAAAATATTAACTAGTTGCTTTGCATTTGGTTAGGACACTGTTTTTCTGATGGTACTCTGCCTTTTTTTGCAACAGAAAATGGGGTTTCATGAAGAATTTTATAATTATGTTCACCTCTAAAAGTGATTACATTTGATGTTATCGATATGCTTTTGTTCAGGTTTTAATAATATTTAGAGGGGTTTCTATGTCTATCTTATTGCTTTTTCTAAAAGAAGAACTATTCTTCAGAAAAGCTAGAAGATCAGTTCAAAGGAATCAGTGTGTAAATCATTCACATCATAAAAATAGCCCTGTTAAAAGCGTAACTGAGGCTGCACTTTCTCCTCTGCAGACCAAAGGCAATTCTAAATAAAGGACAGCTAGATGCTTATAGGGTTCAAGTATAATGATTGCTAACATTCAAACAAGTTAGAAAGCAAGGACGGCTAAATTAGACCTCTAACATCCCAATGTCCAGAATTTTGACCTTGATCAGGAGATGTGTAGCCAAACCTGAAATTCTCTTTCAAAATAATCTTCAGTGGTTCATGGTCTCAAGATCATGACTCATTTGATTTTGTTAGCAGATTTTCACTATTAAGAAATGCAAATATTGATTGTGAAAAAATGAAAGCATTGATATTTCAATTTACACAGTGTTCTGGCCAGATGAAATTAATCAATCAGACCATCTTATTCTATTTCACCATATTATTTTCATAATAAATGTAACATTTTCATATCTTATTCTAAATGCAAATAAATGTAGGCTGTGTAAAAACAGTTACAGAAACATTTTCCCCCTTAAGTCTTTAAGCATAAGTTCATGGACCAAGGCAAAACGGGATACATCTGGACCCAAAGATTTAATTATAACTCAGTATGAAGCTGGTGTAATTTTGTTTTAGTGCAAGAAAATGTAAGGATTTGAGATTGCTAGAGATGTTTTGTATACCTTAATGTGAATTTGTCTTTATCATTTAAATTATATATGACATTTATTCATTCAATTGTAATTTACTAAGCATTCAAAGCTTTGGTGGAAAAAAATACAAATAAAAAAAAAGAAAAAAAAAAACCTGAGAGGAGGGTTTTATATATGCATAGAGATGGTCGTTATCTCTCCAAGAAACCATCTATAATCTGTTTTTATTTTACATTTACAGTAGATTATTTTTATAAAAATGAATAATTTGTGATTTTTTCAATGATGAGTATCATATAGAATTGATATTTATTTTCCATTAATTATTGCATTGGTATAATTTTTTGCTATGGTTTTCTGAGAAATGGATTTTTTCCTTTGGAAAACTTACTTGGGGCAGTTGACAAAAACAGAGCCCCCATCTCCCGAGAACCACGGCAGTCGGGCCCCCACTGCACAATTACAGACTGGGTATCAGGGCTAGCCACCAGGGAGAGAAGGGGTGTGGATTGACCCAGTGATTACATTTCTCAGCGCTTTAATTTTCTTTCTGTGGAAAGAGGATTCTATTACTTGAGATTGTGCTTTAGAGGATTAAACAGAATAATATTTTGCTACACTCAGCACAGGGTATGGCACCTGATAACCATTTTATAAATACTGTTTACTATCAGTGGATGGCGGCTAGCTGAATCAGTAGATAGATAGATAGACGGTTTCATTGTTGCTTACAAAGCTGTTTGTAATGGTTAACAGGCTCGTCTACCTTCTCCTTCTATACTCTTCTTGGAATTGGGAATAACACACCCTCTTGTAGCACATTCCAGGGGACACCAAGTTAAGGATCTCCCTTGAGCCCGATTACACCCTCTTCCAAGTAGGAGCCCTGTTACTCTCACGAAGTCACAGCATCTCGAGGGAAAAGCAGCTGTAGCAGCAGCTGTGATGCTGAATAGAACCTTAAGTAAGTAGCCTAGAAGGCCAACGAACAATGAATTATAATAAGCCAACTACAATTAGTAATAAAAGCCCTAAAATAACTGTACTCATGAGATAGTATTGGTCATATCCTTGCTGTGTTCTGAAAATAATAGAATCATTTTTTTGCACCAGTGTAACTACAATGGTAATTAAAAGCTGATTTAGGATCAAAGGCAACCTCAAGGTTATAAATGTAAGTAGCAAGCTCCAAGAGTGTAAGTATCTTCCTCATTACATGTCTTCATCTGTTTTTT
>PVKM010003524.1:0-56958 GCA_004027735.1 Carollia perspicillata | reverse complement strand
GGGTGAATAAAGGGGAGAAACAATGGGACAACTATAATAATCAAGCATAATCAATAAAATATACTTTAAAAAAACCCTGAGGATATTAGTTCTTGAAGATGTTTTTTACCTCTCTCATGTCCCACTTTCTAGTTTTTTCCTTTTTCCCCGTGTTTGTTTTGATCCTTTCGCTTTGATGACTTTCTCTAATGCCTGTTTGTATATATGGGGACACAAAGCTGACTGGAAACAATTGGTTCCTGTGAGGAGGATTTGTTGATGGTGGCATTTCCAAAGTTGTACTGCTTCCTTGGGGACCCCCCAGTGTCGCCTAGCATAGTCTCCACAGAAGAATCTAACCTCCTGGAGGGGTGCCACTACTCAGGTAGCCGAGTGAGGAGACAGGACACATTCTGATTATAAACTTTCATGTTATACTCTGCATCAGTCAAGTTTCAGGGTGTAAGTATGTATGGATATAGAGACCTTAAAAAATACTCTAGGGCTAAGGAAGAGTACCAAAGGGCGACACAAACTTCTAAGAGGATCTCCCAGCCCACGTCCGGGACTCAGATCCTGTTGACAAGGGCATGGCTGCAGCCGTTACATAAATTTGCTAAGTTGCCTGAATTACAGCTGAGCCAGTCCCCAGGCAAGCAGGTGTCCCTCTGGGGTGACTTCAGCCTGAGTCTGGCCACAGAAAACCATGACTGGGACTAGGAAGACACTGCACTGGGATACAAGTGGGCAGTAAGCACCTCTCCATAAGGCTGGAGGGGAGGCCCACCCTGGGAATCAGGACTTTGGGAGCCTACCTGCCAGCCAGGAAGATAGTCTCAGGGCCAGGGCTGTGAACTCACTATAGAACTATGTACATTGGGGTTGTGTGACACTGGATGTCCCGTCCCAGCCACATACCATTGATAACCGGATGGTAATACCAAGAAGCAAAATGAAGCATACCAGAGGTAAGAAAGGAAAAAAGAAATGCTTAAAATCCAGCTCATTATAATAGTGTAGAGGCAATTTTTAGTTTGCTAGGGCTGCCATAATGAAGTACTACAGCCTGGATGACATAACAGCAATTTATGGGCTCATAACAGCAATTGACATAACAGCAATTTATGGGCTCATAACAGCAATGACATAACAGCAATTTATGGGCTCATAACAGCAATTTATGGTTCTAGAGGATGGAAGTCCAAAATCAGGGTGTTGTCAGGGTTGGTTCCTTCTGAGGGCTGTGAGGATTGGGCCTCTCTTCATGGCTTGTAGATGACCTTCTCCCTCTGCCCCTTCACATCCTCCGTGTCTCTGTGTTCAAATCTTTTTTATGGGGATCAGTTATACTGGTTTAGGCCCACCTTGACTATCTCTGAAAAGACCCTATCTCCACATAAGGTCCTTGGGGTTAGGACTTTAACGTATGAAGTTTGGAGGGACACAACTCAATCCATTATAGCAATGAAGGGTGGATTTGGAGGTGAGGCAATGAATTGGTAACTGGCACACTCATTTTTTTCAATGTTGTCCCACCCTCACTGTTCTGGTGTTTTCCAGCCTATGGACCCTTTATCTTACCCATTCTAGAGAAGACACACAGGTTTATGCTGAGATGTTTGAGAAGCAACTGTTAGGCTGTACAGTATTGAAGAGGTTACCTGGGGGTTAAACTGAGAATCCTACGTAGACTGTCAAGTAATCCTCTTTTCAGCTTTCAAACTTTGAGAAGTATCTGACATCACATTCATTCATTAGGGGATTCTATGGAGGCATTTTGGGTTGCTTCTTGGCACTCCTTGCCAAGGAATCAGACTTCTGGGGTCTGCTAAGTTTTGCTCTCATTTTTCCAAGATGTTACTACCATTAACTTTATGCTTCATATATTATAAAATAAACCTTTTATTAAATTGTAAAGGTAATTCAGAGAATACCCCTTATGCTTTTCACCCAGTTTCTTCTAATGTTAATGTATCACCCCTGGCCCTTTGTCAAAACTAAGAAATTCACTGGTATATTACTATTAACAGACTTTACTACTTTCCCACTGATGTCTTAGCGTTGCAGGATTCCACATTGAGTGTTTTATCTCCTCTGGTTTGTGACTGTATTTGCTTGTCTTTCACAACCTGACACTGGGAGAGTACTGGTCAGGCACTTGTACAATGTCCCTCTATTTGGTTTGCCTGTTTTCCTCATGGTTAGTCTAGGATTATGGGTTTTGGGGAAGAATACGGTGGTGAAATGTCCTCATCACATATTTGAGGAACAAGATATCCGTATGTATCACTAGTGATGTTAATTAACCTTGATCACTTGGTTAGATACAAAGTTTGGTGCTGGCTCTCTTCTGTAAGGCAAGGCTGACAATTGATAAGGCTGTTGTTACAGATTTGCTGATAGCAACGCATGTAAAGTTCTACCCCCACGCTATTATCATAATGGCTAACAGAACAGAATGTTTCAGGGAAACAGACAGGCGGTCAACAATGGTATAATTGAGCATATATCATGTCATTGATGAAAGACAAAGATCATCAGTTGCCCTAATTTTTAAAAAATATATATTTTTAATTTTTAGAGAGGGGAAAGAAGAAACATCAATGTGAGAAACATTGATGAGTTGCCTCTCTTATTCACCCTGTAACCCAGGCATGTGCCCTTACCAAGAATCGAACTGGCCACCTCTTGCTTTGCAGGATTATGCCCAACTGAGTCACACTGCTCAGGGCCAGCTGCCCTTATTTAAAGTCATGACTCCTTACCCAGTAAGCCAAACCAGTTTTCCAGCCCAGAACAGTGAAGGGGCTGGATCCTCAGGAGGTTCTTTGCAACACAGAAAATACAGACTATAACATCCCCCCAGTTTTGCCCCCAAAGTAATCATGGCCTTTTACTCAGGTAACCATACATTGAAGGGGGAATACCCAGATACTTGAGGGCCATTGGATAGGGGGTCTAAGTCAACATTGATACCCAGATATCTGAAGTGTCATCATGGTGGCAGATATGGGGGGGGGGGTACAATAAACGAAGTGCTGACCAAGTTATACATACATATGCTCACATGAGAAGTGTATACTCTCTGTGAACTCACCTGGTGGTCATTTTTGTCTCCTTATGTATAACTAGATTGACATACTTAGTAACAAGCATGACTTCTCCCATGTATCTTTAGCCTGTGGGATACAGGCTGTCAGGAGGCCATAGAAGCTTCTGCAGCTGCTGTGCAGCCCCCTTCTCACTGCCAGCCAAGAGTAAATGTGCTTATCAGACTACAAGAGGGCCAAATGCAGGTCAAAGTCAAAGACAGCAGTCAACACATAAGTACAATAGTGCAGACATCTGGTCATTCCACAGAACGTCACATTGACACCATTTAACGTACAGCTGGATGAGCCGCAAGTGGCTGGCACACCAGAGGCCCTGGTAATGTAGAGTGTGGGGGATAAACATGGAGACTATAGTGAAACTCCAGAAAAGAAAAAAAATTACTTGGGGGATCACGGAGCATACCTAAAACCAAATTAACAAAAATCAAGCAAACAAACAAGGGACAAAATGCATAGCTAATTGGTCACCATTGGAAGATAGTGAAGCAAATCATTTTGAAACTTACAAATAGAAAAAATGAAGCATTTACCTTATTTTTCATCTATATGCTATACCAGTAAGTAGCCAAATAGTGGATGAGGACAAGTTTCTCTACTGCAGCTACCAATGAAAGAATGACAGAATTGGAATACTGCCAGTCTTTAACCTTTAATAAATTGATGAATTAGGCTTCCTAAAACAATGTTGGCTAAATCCAATGTGACAACTAGACATTATGTGCCACCCAATGGAAGAACACCACCACCTGTAAGGTAATACTAGTGCCCCCCAAGCCCCGTCCAATGAAATCAAACAAAAATATGAATGTGATTAAATCTGTGAATCCAGAAACAAAAAGTCACAGGAAACACCATAAGGGCAAAGTATGTTGAATGATATCAAAGAATGCAATCAGGAAAATCTGGGAAACTGTAGGACAACTAACCTTATTCTCTCTCTTTATAAATTAATTGCAGGGAAAAAGTGAAAAATAGAAGGAATTCTATTGTAATATACAGATTTTAATTAGATCATGATTCAAACAAATAGTTTACAAAAATTGAAATTTTGTTTAGGAAATTGTTTATGAAAGCATATGGCATCTGAAATTGCTTCGAAATAATATGGAGGCATGTGCACAAGAATGGGTTATAAGGGAAACAAGATTAGTCATGACCTGATAATTGTTGAAATTGAGTGACAGGTACTTGGAACTTCATTATTTATTGTCTGCTTTCATGTATGATTAAAAATTTCCATAATAATTTTAAAAGAGAAAAAACAAAAAAATCCCCAATCATCACTAAATTTAGGAAGTCATTTTTTAAGCTTTCTCCAGCTCGACCTGAATGACCATTGAGAAAGTAATGAAAAACAACACTTATGTTAATAAATCAGGCTTAGATGAAAAAAAGAACAGGTGAATTACACTAAAGTGAAGTAACATAGTAAGACTGATAATTCACTTCTAGCTCTCAATCCTTCAGCCTACATATTTAATGCCAAATGTCCAAAGAATATGCAATACATTAGGAAACAAAATATACATGAATATATTAGTCATGATTCAAAGGCCACTGAATATAAAAATCAACCTAATACTTTATCAAGTAAGTTTTTAAAAAGTCATTACATTTCAAAAAAAATTTCCTCTTTATTTTAACATAAAACACATTTACAGCATGCAGGTTAAAGTAAAAATTAAAATTATATGTTGTCTTCCCAAACCAATGTATCTCCAAGCACTGAAAATAAATCAACATATTCCACAGGTAGACTCATGTTCTACTATCACCTCATGTCAAACTAAGTTATGCACACTAGTTTTCTTAAGTTAAGCAAATAATTTATCGCCACGAATAAATATTACTTTTATTTTGCTGAGTTTACTTTTATTTACTGAGTTTATCTTCTGAACTGTTTATCAATACCATTCAGAGAAACATTAATATATTCAGTCAAAAAAAAAGGATACTGCAAATTGAAATGTGTCAATGTTCTAGATCAGAAATTTTCATTTGTAAGAGTTAATGCTGTTTAATAACTTATAGCAAAAAGAGCAGTTCACTGAAAACAAATTTATGAAATTCTCTGTATACTTTATGAAAGTTTGAAATTATAAATAGAAAAAAATTGAGATATTTTAAAAAACCTAACATTGTATATACCCCGAACCACATGCTAGTTACAATTCATTGTTACACAGCACCAATACCCATGATACATCTAACAAGAAACTGCCATATTCAGACATGAGGGGAAAAAAAATCTGCTTCATTTATAGATATTGCCAAAGAAGCAAGTTTCCATTTGAAAACAAAATATAAATGTCTATGTGAATGCAGCCAAACATTTCTCATTTTAGAAAAGTACCATCATAAATAATAAGCTGTAGTACTTTCAAAAAAATTTAAGTTAACTGTATCACTTCAATCTTGCTGTACCAAGGTTTCATCTAAATTTTTGGAGTATTTATTTTGATCAATCCTAAAGGCAACACAATCATTTTAAAGGTTGTAGATTACAACAGCAAAGATTTTTGACTGCTAAAAAAATAAATAAGTTTATCTTTTAAATCGAAAATTATATAAAAGTGGAAATTACAATAGTTAAGGATATAGAAAAATAAGCCAATGATAATCTGAGTCCTCTGATGATGGCTCCAAATTTATTACAAATATCTGTTTATAAAACTTCTTCAAAAAGTTAATTCTGCCAGTCAGATCCTAACACAGAACTTTTGAAGTTTTTCTACTAACTGAATACCCTTATATCCCCATTCTCTGCAAATTTCTGACATGGTTGCCGTCATCATCCCATTGACGAAGCATACTGAAATCATCTCCCCTATTACTTTTATAGCTTTATAAAACAAATTGTTGACTTAATCATCTGAAGAAGGAAGAGGCAAAAACAGGTACACTTAGTACTAACTATAAAATTAAAGGTTATAACCAACAAAATAATTTATTTGAGGATTATTAGTAACTTGCAAACAATTAACTATTTCTAGGCAAAACAATAAATTATAGTGTATGACTTAGTGTAGCAGGTTAAAAATACCTCAGAATTTTATAGCAAATTTTACCTGCATATATATAAATTCACCATATACTTGTCCAGTTCTTCCATGTTTTTTTGTTTCCATAAGCTATAAATTTAGATCAACCAATATAGTACTAACAATATAAAATTATGTTTAATCCTATAATATTTTAATTCATTTCACTATATTAAATAGACAAATTAGTATGTGTTCAATTCTTATAATAATTAGCAGGCTCACCAGAATGAAGCAGGGTATTTTCATTCCACCAAGCTATGTTGATTATAGAAGCATGAAAAAGGGAAGTCCAATTCCTTTCCAACTCTTAATCTGAGATTTGTTTTTGATACTGTAGAATACATCTATTCAAGAAAATCGAGCAATAGGCATTTCATAAGATAATAATTAAGTAGCTGTGCTCAATCTCAAGTGCCTACACTTAAGCAGTTTTAAGGTTTCAGTGCTCAAATAGTAGTTTTCAGAAGCAAACAATAAAGATATAAATAATTTTGACTCTGAAATCATTTCAAGGGATTTTAAAGTACAGTACTGATCTGATATACTTTGTGAGCATGTAGTGTGTAAGTGGTAAAATTTAAGACATATAACCTAAATGTTTCATTTCCTCTAAAATAAGGAAGACACTTTAATAAGAAAAATAAGCAGTAGCAGCTAGGTAATTTAAGATTAAAAAATAAACACAAACAAACAAGTACAAAAAACACAATCCTATATTGTACAGTTAGCTTGGCACAATGAAGACTAAATTAAGACACAAAAGACAAACTGTGTAATAAATAGGACCACAGTTGTAAACTCATTTTCCTCTCCTATGACGCCAAAATTGCACTCTAGTTGTGTTGGGAAGCAGCAGAATTTATAAGAAAGTGGGCAGGAAACAGCTGAACAGGCCAGATATAATTTATAGATTTAAAAAAGTTGTAGTTCTACAATTCCCAGGAGTAAAGGTTAGTCACTGAATGACTCTGCTTGATATTATATCCTCTTCATACTTCAATTACTGTCAGCATCTGAAAATGGGAGAATGCATAGAGAAAATATTTTTTATTTGCATAAAACCTGTGTTTGAAATAATCATGAAAGGAATAAAGTAAATAACACACAATATTTTAAAGACATTTTAACCAATAGCTCTGACCACTTCTGCTAAAATTAATTGTCAAATTAAATGATTTTATTTTTTCCTCCTTTAACCTCCTAAGTAGAGCTATTAATGAGCAGTACAATGTTTAGAGGTCAGCCCTTCATTTGTTTTTATTCTTCCCAAGAGAGCCTATGAGTAAGCTGATGTATGAATTATATATTTTCTAAAAGATTTTATTTATTTATTTTTAGAGAGGGGAAGGGAGGGAGGGAGAGAGGGAAATATCAATGTGTGGTTGCCTCTCGAGCACCCTTAACTGGGGACCTGACCCACGACCCAGGCATGTGCCCTGACTGGGAGTCGAACCTGAGACACTTTGGTTCTCAGGCCAGCACTCAATCTGCTATGCCACACCAGCCAAGGCCGATGTACAAATTATATTTTTTTAAAAAAGAAGATCAAAAGCAGTAGTGTCATTAACATTCTTAAAGCTAAGGACCATTAACTAGCAATGTTATATACATGTTAGCTATAAAAAAAGGGGGAGGAAAATGAGGGGGAGGGATAGGGATACGTAAGAGATATATATGGTAGGAAACTGACGGGAAAATAAACAATTAATGAACAATTTTAGTAGTTGTTACTTGGAAGATTCCTTGTATTAAACTACTGACCTGTGTGTTTAGAAAAACTCAACTTTCAAAGCATCGTATGTTGCCATGTACAATGTGTACTTTTTTGCCGAGATTTTTGAGGAAAAAATCAGGATGCACATTATACAGGGGTAGTACCTGAAATACTTTATATCTGTTCTTGTGTTTTATAATTATTTGTTACATAAAATTTCTTGTACCACAGTATGTTCAAAAATAAATGCTAAAATTCCTTTATAACATAAAAAAGCCCCAGTATCTAAATGTAAATAAATAAAAAGCTGAATAAAAAATTTAAATGAAAGATTTTTTTCCCTGTAAATTTGGGCCAAAAACATGGGCATGCATTATACACTGGAGCACATTTCACATGGCAAAATACAGTATTATGTAAACTAGAAGACCAGCCAGGTACAGCTGGGCACTAAAGGTATCAGTATTAATATATTGCCATTGTTCCCAAGAATAAACCCAGTGTTTTGTAATGTTTTTCTTGATAACTAAAAGACGAGTTTCAAAATTTCTCTACAACCTTTAAATTTTTCATTAATTTATCACTTAAGTAGACTGTATGCTCCTCAATGATGGTTTAAGAGTGACTGATAGATGTAAGAGTTAAAAAAATAATAAGTACTATCTCTGGACCAGCAATGAGACAAACCTGTAAATTTTATACTTTTATAATTACTTCAAGTGATGAAAATCTAGGTTAGCAAGGTTAGCTGTCTCCCTCAAGGGCTAAACTGCTGTATTACACTAACATTCTACTTTTTGTTTCTTTAGCATTCTACTTTTAAGCTAAAACCAAACTGTATTTAATCAAGGCCATGATGTATCTTCTCTACAAATGAGATACAAATTCAAAGTTTAATCTGAGCACAGTACCCAAAAAACGTAAGTTTTCATCTATATTTATGTTTTAAAAAGCTCTTTGCTCATCCAGAAAAGGACCTGCTGTGTACTAGGTAAAGGAACCTAATCCTCCTTGTTTATATCAATCAGCCAATGTTAAAATTGGTTTCACCATTTTTTGCTTAAAGTACCAGAACCTACTGATGATGTTCAGTGAGAACTTACTGTACTTCAAAGGGGGAAAACAGAGACCACCTCTAACAGGCAGGAAAATTGGCTAATGTTGTATCTACTAATACAACACAGCACTAAGCACATATTACCTAGCATGTAGTCTTGTTAAAAATGTTTGTGCTGAGCCCTGGCCAGTGTGGCTCAGTGGACTGAGCTGGCCTGTGAACTGAGGGATCACCGTTCTTGGTCAGGGCACATGCCTGGGTTGCAGGCCAGGTCCCCAGTGGGGGGCATATAAGAGGCAACCATACACTGAGGTTTCTTTCCCTCTTTCAAAATAAATAAATAAAATATTTTTTTAAAAAATGCACTGAGTCTAATAAATGTTTTCAATACACAGGGAATAGAGGAACAAAGCAATTACATACGGAAACAATCAAACACATCCAGAAGGTGGCATAAGCCAAAAATAACCAGTCTAGTCTCTTTAGTACATCAATGTTAACAAAAAGCGGATAATTCTAGATTAAAAGAGACTTAAGGGATAAAACCAAATATAAACAGTAGCCCTAAATTTTATGTTGGTTTAAGCCAAGAATTTTTAACAAATGTGCTGTAAGAATTTTTAAAATGTGCACTACTGAACTATTTAGTCAGGGGCACTGACCTCTTTCCCCTTAGACTGTCAAATAAAAAATGACAACAGCCAACACAATAATAGTTGTCTGGTGTGAGTGAATCAAATTATACCTATTTTTTTGTGTGTGTGAGATTGGCAAAAAGTAGTTTTTTTGTGTGCTGCAGAATTTTAGTGATTAGTTTATGTGTGCCATGAGATTTAAAAAGTTGGAAATTGCTGCTTTACACAATCCAGTGCTAATGAACTTTAAAAACAGAGAAATCTGAATATAGATTGGTATTAGATAATATTAAAAACGTTTTGTTGTTAGTTGTTTAACAATATTTTTTTGATAATGTTATTGTGACTATAAAGAAAAATGTTATGTTTAGAGATGCATTCAACAAGTTATGAATGCATAATTGATTTTTATGCTAAAGAATTTTAAAAGGAGTCAAAACGAGAAAAAAATTATTCAAAAAGATAAGTTGCTGAAATTCACGAAAGCTAGAATTTGAACTCAGAACTTCAAAGTCTGTGCTCTTTTTACTTTATCACCATCTTTGAAATCCTATGCTATATAAACAAAAAATATTAAATTGTTTGTAATGTGAATCCTCCAGAATATTGCTTAATTCTCCATTCAAATTGGGAGGCAATACTATGCAAAATATCAATGTAAAAACAAAGACTAAAATAAAGTGATTTTAGTATCTGCCAGAAACAAGTTAAGCATCACAATTACCTAGCATTTTTAGTTTCCAAAACACCTACACATTTGGGACTTCCTAAAGAATTAAAATCTGAGTTCCTGCCATATGATGAAATATTAGGCAGCTATTTAATTAATGAATCTGGTTGTAGAAAAAAATATTCAGAATATACTATTAAGATAAAGAAGCAGGCTACAAAGTAGCATATAGAGAACAGAGGTAGTAGGTGACTAGATATTTATCAATAGTTTAAAGCTTTTAATTTAGAACTTATGTAAATAAAGCTCCTCCTCTTTTTTTTTTTTTTTAAGATTTTATTTATTTATTTTTAGAGAGGGGATAGGATGGAGAAAGAGAAACATCAATGTGTGGTTGCCTCGTGAATGCCCCTCACTGGGGATCTGGCCACAACCCAGGCATGTGCCCTGACTGGGAATTGAACTGAAACCTTTTGGTTTGCAGGCCAGCACTCAATTCACTGAGAAACACCAGCCAGGGCTAAATAAAGCTCTTCTATACACATAAAATATTGGGTGGTTTTTCTAGATAATATTTATCTTCTATTTTGTAAAAGCTCTTAATTCTCTATAAGGAACAGATATTACCTAGATTAATTAAAGACAAATACATTAAATAACTCATACATCTGTTAGAAAAAATTCACTCCCAATAGGTAATTTGAAAAGGACATAGAAATAACTCATAAAAAATAAAATATAAGTGGGCGAATGAATACATGAAAAAAAAATCCCAACTTCATCAATAAAGCAATGAAATGCTTATGTTGGCCTATTGTATCAGAAGCTGAAAAACTATTAATACTCAAGTTGGCAAAGATTCAACAAAATGGACAGTATTCTTGGCTAATAGGCAGTTTGGTGCAATCTTTCAAGAGCCTTCAAAATCTTCACATTTTCTTATAATTCCACTTTGAGAATCTTCAAAAATAATCTAAAAGGGTGTAAAAAGATTTTTCATACTTCAAATTTCATGTAAGAAATTTCGATTTTGGAAAATTTCAAGTATGGAAAAAATTAACATATTTATTTACATGTCCAGTAAAAGGGAATATAGTTATAAACTACAGTATATCTGCTAGACAGAATAGAATTATCTTTTTTTAAATGACCCAATGTTAGCTTTAGCTGGTATGGCTCAGCAGATTGAGCGCTGGCCTGTGAACAGAAAAGTCCCAGGTTTGATTCCTGGTCAGGGCACAGGCCTGGATTTCAGGCTGGGCAGGTGATCAATGATCAATGCTTCTCTCACACATCAATGATCCTGTCCTTCTCTTTCACCCTCCCTTCCCCTCTCTCTAAAAATAAATAAATAAAAATCTAAAAATAAAAAAATGACCCTATGCTAAGAACACAAATTTGAATATACAGTATGAATTATGAAAAGACTAGAAGACGTGTGCCAAGTTACTTTTAAAATTACATACATTAAAAATATCACAACACTAATGTAAGAATCAAAAAAGTATTTTAACAACCAATGGTTGAACATTTTCATTTACAGCTGTAATTCTAAAGCCAGATATAAACTACAAACCTGTAGTTAATGTGTTAACGCTTACACTTGTTTGCCTCCTCCACCTCGTACTGCCACTGGCTGGCTGTTCTGAATAAATGCACCTCCTCCACGAATTGCACTTGGATGAGTTGGAGAAGCTGCTGGATGTTGCCCAGGACGAATAGGTTTAGCTAATACAAAAACCAAAAACTGGCTTTAGAATAAATCTTAACACATGACTGTAACAGCTTTTTAGGTTTTCTCTTTATTTACAACAAATTAAGTTGCTTTTTTCCTGTGCCTTTTTGCTGTTCATTAGATCCTGTCTCTTTTCTTTTCTGTTACATACTTTTTTCTCTAGCCTCTTAGCCACTTTATTCCTACCTCAATCATTATTCTGGAGCATGAAATATTGCTGATAATTTACTTTACTGTTAGCAAATTCTTTTTGTTTTAATAACACTGCTCAGTACAGTTTATCTGCTACCCCTGATCATTCTTGCTTCTCTAGTTCTCATCTTCTTGTCCTGTTAATGTGGTTATTCCTCAAACTTTGTGCTGCTCTCCCAAAAATGCCACTCTTTGGCAAGTTAGAAAATAAAAACAGACACATACCACCATCATTACAATACATAATTAATGAATCAGATTATGTTTTCAAGTAAATAAAAACATTCTAACCAAATGAGGTTTCAAGGTTTTCACATGGTCTACTAACCAATTTGTGCAGAATGTCCTCTTCTGGCCATATTCTTTGACCTGACTGCCTCCTTTATACGATCTACTTCTTGCTGATAGCGTTTGCGATCACGAGATGCATTTTCTTTGGCTTCTTTCAGTGCTGACTCCAGAGCTTTCACCCTCTCGGCTGTAGCTCTCAGCCGCTTTTCCAACTTAGGAAGTTCACAGCGAAGATCTGCATTATCACGTACCAACTAAAAATACATAAAGAAAATTAGGATTCTAGCTTTAACAAGATGACTTGAGAAAATATATACAGTTCATTTCTCTTTAGAAGAAAAGTAAAACTACATTTGATATTAAGGTTTGCCAATTAGCTAATTTAATTTAGGCAAACTCAAGCAAGACATACATATATATCTATTACACATGTATTTCTCACAAAGATAAAATTTCATTTAGATTTTTTGGGGGGAGAAGGTTATTCTTTCCCCCTACTATGTAATGACATTAAGTTAAAACACAGTACTAAGTCCCTCAGTAAGATACTAATCTGAAGGAAATGAATATCCTTTCAGAACCACAAATAGACATAAGTTTGGCAGGGTCCTTAATAACAGTGTTGAAAGCAAAGAGGGCTAAAATTTCTTTAACCTTACTCTAGTGCAAACATCTAGTGTAAACATCAGGTTTACAATAACAAAGATATACAATTTAGTGAATCAAAAATATTTTTGTAATTAAATCATTTATCAAGCCATTAATTAAAAGACATGGTAAGCATTACTTTTTAAAAAATACAAACTGCCTCAGGATATTATGTTTCATGCTAAGGGCATTAAATGTAAAAGAACAAAAAACCTGTATTTCCACTGCAAAGACTTATCTACCAGAATTTTAAATCACCATGAATCAATTAAGAAAGCCGACAGACCTAGAATCCCAGAAAGGTTTCCACTGGTCTTTTTCTTTTTTTAAAGTTTTTTTTTTTAGACTTTATTTATTTATCTTTAGAGGGGAAGGGAAGGAGAGAGGGAGAGAAATATCAATGTATGGTTGCCTCTCGTGTGTCCCCCACTGGGAACTGGCCTGTAACCCACGCATGTGCCCTGACTGGGAATTGAACGGCGGTTGTTTGGTTCTCAGGCCTGAGCTCAAGCCACTGAGCTGCTCAAGCCACTGAGCTACACCAGCCAGAGCTCCACTGGCCTCTTTTGATAAAAGTGTTAAAAATTGCTAGTGGTTTCTTTATTATTAACTACTTGAAATATAATGAAATAGCTCACAGTATATAAATTCAAAAAATTGCCACTCCCCATTCTTTTAAAATTCGTACCATGTTACGGGTATCACAAAATATATCCTTTATTACCTGTTTGTGTACTTTAGTGAGTTGTTCAAGATTATTTTCAAGGAAGGAGATTTTTTGCTTCTGAGCAGCACTGCCTCCAGTGTCATCAGAATCGATTTCTGCACTCTAAAGGAAAAAAGGTCAATGAATACTGTGAACAAATTTAAAGATCAAAAATACCCTCATCTTAACTACACAAAAACTGGCACAATATAAAATGATTACACTTATGCATGCAAATACTGATACACACTGTAGGCAGCATTTATACAAATACTCATACCTCAGTATAGCTTTATTACCTTTTTAACTCTGGTGGCCAGGTCCTGAACAAAGAGCTTCCGCAGGTTGTGTAAAGTCTGAAGTTCTTTTGCCTTGAATTAAGAACAGCAGTATTTTTGGAATTCAGACTTTAAATTTAGTAATGATCAAAGAGGAAAACACCATTAAATATTCCACATCTTAATTTATTTTCAAGCTTCTCTTACCACTGTCTCTTCCAAACCCTTCAAGTCTTGTCTTGCTTGTTCTCGTCTATCTTGCATAACCCTAAACAGAGGAAGAAGAGACATATATATTTTCAACTATGAGTCCATAAAATTCTAGTTTTACTTAGCACAGAAACTAAAGCAAGTATTTATCTGGAAGAACCAATTACTAAATTCAAATAAATGAATGACACTTATTTTAAAAGGATATTCAATTATGTCTTTCAAAGAAATTTTTATAATGCCTTACAATTCCTTCTATATCCATTATTAGAAGAAAGCAGTAAAATGTTGCACTAAGTAAGGAGTGATTCTTATTTATATTTTAGAATGTCATATATAGCATACTGCTTTTATCTAAAATCTGATTAGCTGATTTTTACAGAAATTATAAAGTATCAAAAATTTAAAGTCTACACATTTTACTTAAAATTATTCTATATAAATGATGGCAGATATCAAACCAATGAAGAGGGTTTAAGAAAAACACTCTTTACCCTAAACAATGTATCCACTGGATATATCTTCTAGTAATGCCTGTAATTCTCTAATTTAGTTTTTAATTTTAAACTTGAATTAAAACATTTACTCACGTAAGTTCATGTAGTTTTTTGCTCTTTTCCTGATCGGTAGCTTTCAACTTCTCATGTTCTACTCTCAGACGTTCCTGCTCTAACATCATTTTCTGGTTTTGACTAATAAAAGAAAAAAAAAAAACAAATGAACCCCATAACATCAGTATGTTATGATTGTTGTCAAGAATACTTTTCAAACTCTGAAATTCTACAACCTCACCATTCAAACCAGGGCCTCATGTAATCCAGCCCACTGTAGGGGGTGTAAGAGGACTTGGCTACTTTCAACTGTACAGTATTTTTCCTATTTTGGTGTGAAATCATGATTTTAGTCTTCTATATCTTTCATCTCCCCAAGTCCTTGTCCCTAAATCCATTAGGTTTAATACTAAGATCTACACCTCAAACTTTGTCTTCATTTTTTTCTTATGCGCCTGATTCCTACTCAAATCATGATTTAGGTGCAGACCTCCAATTTCTATCAATTCAATGCTATGAAAATGGGAAAATGTCTTCTTGATAAATGACAAAGACAACTTTTTTATACTACCATTTTAATCTCTGAAATAATTGCCTATTAAACCCCTATTATGGATGTTTTACAAACTGTTTTTCTTTTTAAAAATTTTATTTCTTTATTTTTAGAGAGAGGGGAAGGGAGAAAGAGAGGGAGAGAAGCATCAATGTGTGGTTGCCTTTCGCATGCCCCGCAACTGGGGACCTGGTGTGCCACCCAGGCATGTGCCCTGACTGGGAATTGAACTGGTGACCCTTTGGTTCACAGGCCCGTGCTCAATCCACTGAGCACACCAGCCAGGGCTGTTTTTCTTGTTCTTTTATTAACTTCTCACACGAATCCTACAAGTTAGGTATTTTTATTCATAGTTTACATGTGGCCATGAGTCTCAAAGACCTTGCACACAGTTAGTTGGTGGGTTAAGTAGTCAAATTAGGATTTTATCTCAGGCCTGCTTATATCCACAGCTTCATTTTCCTCCACATGATGTCCGACTCTCACTGAAACCAAAATAGTTTTCTAGGAGTGACATTTTTTGTAACTGATGGGTAAAGCTCTCATATGTTGCCATCACTTTGCTTTGTTCATTCACTACCTAGAGGTCCATGGAGAGCCTGCCCTGTGCATGATATATGGCCCACATTACATCCTTGTTCCAGGAGTGAATGTTGTTTTCAGAATGATTCGGGTAGAACTTGTTCTCATTTTCGGTCTAGGAAAATTGAGTGGTTGTATAAATGTATGAGTTATATATGATTAGTGAACTTAAATTTGGTATTGTAGTTATCTTCAGAGAGAAATCTATTTCCATCAGTGCTGGTTTACAAAGATAACTTCTATTTAAAAAAAATTTGAAGCCCCAATTTCCAATAAAGTTTGTCTCAGTTAACAATTTTTTTAAAAAGGAAGAAAATGATCTGTAGGAGACTGTGGTTTCTATTTGCAATAATGGCTAAAGTTGTTTTTTTTTCCTTTTCCTGAATAGTTACATCAAAAGACCCCAAAATATTTTTACCAGGGACTCAGAAGTTATACTTATAAATAAAAATATAATTTTTAAATTCAAAAATTATAATTTCAATGAAAAAAATGAAGGTATATCTAGTAAGACTATATTAATCTACCAGTAACCAATTATTTCCTTTTGTCTAAACAGTCAATCTTTCTGAGTTAGTTTTTAATATTTAGAGGAAAGAACAGTATACTTACTCTTGAAGATCAGTAATAAGTTTTTCTTTTGCCTCAACTTCATCTCTCAAGCTACTAATTTGTTTCTGATGAGTTTCTCTGTGGCTTTGGATCTGTTGTTCAACAGCTTGCTAAAATTTGGGGGGGAAAATATTAAGTCAGACTAAAGATTAATAATGATGAATTAAAGCCATTACAATCCAATTACATCAAACTTGCCTTAACTTCATTTGCAGTCTGAACCTTATTTAAGTGTTCCTTTTCCATTTCGTGCACTTTCTCTGTTTGGATAGGGAGAAAAAACAAGAGAGGACATAGACTTAAAGTTCTTCATAAACCCAGGTTTTATGAAGGATGTGTTCCTTAGCAGTTCTTAATTGTAGACAATCCAAATGCCACAGGATAAACCTTGCTGTTTAAATTAATGACATGTTGACTAAATACACTTATAGTCTTCTGCTGAAATTATGGTTTCCTTTATTTTCTTTACCTAATCCCAGAACAAATGGGTTAAGGCATGGCAAGGAAATAAGACAGCTTTCTAAGTTTCTATGTCAAAATTGCATGTGTGTATAAACTTCATATATATGTATAACTTTGTACATTTGTGGGAAATTCACAAATTGGCTACTTCCATAATCAAACACAATTTTAAAGATGTTTGAAAGCCATACTAAAAACATACTATTTGTTTATTATTCCAAGTTATCCAGATTCCTACTATTCTCTACCAGTGTGAATGTTTTAACTTTAATACAATTACACAAAAGAACAAATTAATGTAGACATAATTCATAAACAATGAGAAGTTAATACCTTGTGCTCGAAGCTGGACTAGTTCTTCACTGAGGGAATCGACAGATTCTTCTAGCTGCCTTTTCTTTTGTTCCACATTTTGAAGGTATTCAGTCAATGACTTAATTTTGGCTTCATGCTTTTGGGGAAAACGTATTGATATGAAGTAGCAAAAACCTCATACCACATTTTATTGTTACAAATATTTAAAAATGAGCAAGTTTTAGCAATGCATATAAACATATATTATTCAGGATACTAAATGTTCAGGGGCCAAATTTACATGAAAAAGAATATAATCAATGAAATGGTCATTGCTTTATAACACTTGTAAACAAAGGCAATGAAGGCCAAAAAAAGAGGAATGTTCTTATTTTTTTCTCCATATGACATTACCCTCTTCCCTCTGTCTACAACATTCCTATGTTGGTAAATGGCCTCCTCTATTCAGTTGCCAAAATCAGAAAACTGGCCATGCAGTTTTATCCACCCTAAGATTCTTCTAGGTTCTTCAACAGTCACATCAGTCACATTTTTCTAGTAAATCTGTATACTTAACTAAGTTAATCATTCATTGTACTATAACCCAGTTAAATCATTCATTTTATTATAATGCAGCTAGAGTAGGAAAACTATCAAATTAATCTTTTAATTTTGTTACTCAGAATAACCTATGGAAGTTCATTTTTCTTATAACACATATAACAAATAAAACTTATGTGGCTACTCAAAAAATTAAGTTTGTTTTGTTAATACATACTTGAGAGATACGAAGTTGGCATGCTGCTAACTCCTTTTCATTTTCCTCCATTTTTTTGTTACTCTCAGTTTGTGTGCCTTCTAACTGTTTGCAGCGTTTTACCATTGTTTTTACTTCTGACTTCATTTTGCTAATGTAGAGCCTTGCAACAGTGAATTCTTCATCTATCATGCCAGTTCCCTCAGGCTGCTGAAGTAAAATAAAGAGACAAAAATGTCCAGTGTGTGTTTACCCAATTAGATTCTAAAGTCTTAGAACAAAATTAAACATATAATTGAAACATATAATGAAAGTAAAATACTTTCATTTTTGGCCTTCGTTCCTTTCCTAACTTAATGCTAATACATGCCTACAAGGAAAAAAGAATGCACAACTAAGAAACAAACAAATAAACCTTGATGAATCTGTCTCTTTCAATATCTGAATTTCCTCTTCATAGGCCCTTTTCAGTAAATTTACTGTTAATCACGTGTAACTCCACAGTTTAGAACTTAACAAATAAGCCCTTACTGGTGTAGCTTAGTGGATTGAGTGCTGGCCTGCAAACCAAAGGGTCACTGGTTCGATTCCCAGTCAGGGCACATGTCTGGCTACAGGCCAGGTCCCCAGTGCAGGGGCATGTGAGAGGCAACCACACACTGATGTTTCTCTTCCTTTTTTTCACCACCCCCCTCTAAAAATAAATACATAAAATCTTAAAAAAAAACAAACAACAACTTAAAAAATAAGTCTTGGCTGGGTAGCTCAACTGGCTGGAGTATCGTCTTGTACACCAAAAGGTTGTGGGTTCAATTCCTGGTCAGGGTGAATACAGGAAGCAACTGATTGATATTTCTCTCTCTAAAAATCAGTGAACATATCCTCAGGAGAAGATTTTAAAAATAAACCTTAACAAGTAAAGATGTTTACGTGGCACAAAAAGATGCCTTTTAAGCTCACCAAGGAGGAATTGTGGTCACTTTACATTCCATAACTTCCATGGGTTTCTCTATAAAACTCCAGTATAATATTCAACATCAAAATTAAGTGGAGCTTGAGACAGAAAACATAAAACTGTCTTTTCTTTACAGATGACATTATTATTAAAGAAACTGCAGGAACTAATAAGTCATTACTGTAATACTGCAGAATACAAGGTTAACATACAAAAGTCAATCACTTTCCTATGTACCAGCTTATTTGAAATTGCCATTTACATTAGCACCAGGAAAAAAAGAGAGAAACACTTAGATACAAATGTAACACTGTGTAAGATCTATGAGGAAACTATAAAGCTGATGAAATACAAAACTAAATAGATGGAGGTATTCCGCATTCATGGATAGGAAGACAATACTGTTACAGTATCAGTTCTTCCCAACTTGATCTATGTATTTAATGTAACCTTAATCAAAATCCCAACAAGTTATTTTGTGGATATCAAGAAACTGATTCTGAAGTTTATACAGAAACGCAAAAGACCCTGAATAGCCAACACAATACTAAAGAGCAAAGTTGGAAGACTGAACAATACCCAACTACAAGATTCACGATAAAGCTACGGTAATCAAAATGATGCGATATTGGCAAAAGAACAAATAGGTCACGGGAACACAACAGAGCGCAGGAACAGACACACACAAATACAGTCAACTGATTTCCAACGAAGGGGTGAAGGCAATTCAATGGAGAAAGAATCATCTTTTCAACAAATTTGCTAGAACAAATGGACATCCCCATGTAAAACAATAAACTCTAACAGACTTTATACTTTCCAGAAAAATTAACTCCAAATAGATCATACAGACCTAAATGTAAATGCAAAAATAAAACACTTCTAGAAGATAACACAGGAGAAAATCTAGGTGACCATGAGTCTGGAGATGGGGTTTTAAACACAACATCAAAAACATAATCTGCAAAAGAAGAAATTGGTAAGTTGGACTTTGTTAGAATTTCCACTTTGCAAAAGACGCTATTATGAGAATGAAAAGACATAGACTAGGGGAAGTATATGTAAAACACCTATCGGATGAAAAGCTTATCCAAACCATAACTCTTAAAACTCAGTAATAAAACAACTTAATTACAAACTAAAGCCAGGAGATAACACTACACATCTATCAGAATAGCTCAAAACCAAAAAAATGATAGTAAATACTGAGGAGAATGTGAAGTTACAGGAACTCTCACTTACTGCTGGTAAGAATGCAAACTGGTGCAGCCACTTTGGGAGTTTCTTACACAGCTAACACAGTCCTGACATACATTCTAATAAGCATACTCCTGGGTATTTTACCCAATTGAATTGAAAACTTATGTTCCCAGAAAAAGGTGCACATGAATGTTTATAGCAGCTTTATTTAAATTTTAAGTGTCAAAAACTGAAAGTAACTAAGGTGTTCCTCAGTAGGCGAATGGATAAACAAAGTGGTACATCCATACAATAAACGATTAGAACATGAGCTATCAAGTCACAAAAAGACATGAAAGAACCTTAAATGCACACAGCTAAGGAAAAAAAGCCAGTTTGAAAAGGCTGCATACTATGTGATTCCAACTGTATTAAGTTTTTGAAAAGGCAACACTATAGAGATCTTTTTAGATCAGTGGTTGCTAAAGGTTCAGGGGAGAGGGATGAATAAAGCATGAGAGATGGTAGAGGATGTTAAAGTGGTAAAGCTATTCCGATATTGTAATGGTGAATCTGTATTATGCATTTGTCAAAATCCACAGAATTGTACACATAAAGAGTGAACCATAATGTAAAAACACGAAACAAGTGTTAAGTGAAGTTCAGCAGGGTTTAACTGATGACGTTAACAGGAAAAGAACTATGTGCGAATGACAATAATACTCAGAATCCATAGATTTATTTCTAAAGAACCTATTTGCAAAGCTGACCTGCTTTCAAAATGCAAGTCTAGGAGTCAGGGAACCTATATTCTAATCACTCTGCCACTAAACATAAGCCATTTCCATTTTTTATTTTCTGTCTTTACCACTTCTAAAAAGAAGCTGTAAATCTACAAACCAAGTTTTGAGTAACATCTTTCTAGTATTCAGTGATATGAAATGAATACACTTTTTCATCTCCAAAGATTCCCATATAGGTTTAACATCTCCCATTACTTTACCATGAAAAGGACAGAACAGAATGTTCAGACTGATGTGAAGAGAGATTAAGTGAAGCCACCCAGTATTTAATAACAATACTTTTCCTTTCTTTGAATTAAGTGAGTTGACATTAAGAAATGACACACGAGCCCTGGCTGGTGTGGCTCAGTGGATTGAATGAATGCCAGCCCGCAAACCACAGGGTATAGGTTCAATTCCTGGTCAGGAAGCATGCCTGTGTTGCAGGCCAGGTCCCCAGCGGGGGTGTGCGAGAGGCAACCACACACTGGTGTTTTTCACCCTCTTTTTCTTGCTCCCTTCTCTGTCTAGAAATGGATAAATAAAATCTTTAAAAAAAAATGACACACAAGGAGAAAAGTTACAATTCTTGTCTTCATCAACAGACTCTGAATAACAAATAACAGAAGGAATGCATGTTCCATACTGGAAACCTTTATTTCATTTCCAATTCTTGTTTAACTTGGCTTCTTGGTATGCTCTCACCATAAACCCAAGTATAAATTTGTTCTGTTTGTAACCATAATTAAGCTTTAATCAAAAAGGAGAAGTTCAAATGAACACCTACTGTGACATACAAATCTTTTATGTTACATACATGTTTTTGCAGTTAAGAGTCTTAGTTATCTTTTTGGTCTAAGTTGTAAGATCTACTAGGTCACCATTTTTTTTTAAACAACATGTCTAGTGATAATGCAACCAGTATTATCCTTAAAAGAATAAAAAAGAAAAAGGCATAAGTAAGTGATAACTGATAACAGAGGTTCATGGTATTATTCTATGTTGGAAAATTTGCATAATAAAATTTAAAGAAAAAATTAATTAGCAGTGCTTGTCTTTTTCTTTTTAAACAGTTAATGGAACTATATAAGGCCAATTCATTCATGATTTTATTCCCTGAGCTAATCTTCACTGTTGTTCCAATTATATCCTGTCATGTATAATCATTAACATAATTTCTAAGTGCAAAATATTAGAACTAAACATGGAGTGCAAAAAAAAATGCTACTTACAAATAGTCATCTACTTGAATACCCCATTCTCTTCCTCGTTTCTCATCTATTTAAAATAGAGATAATACTATCCATCTACCACATATGACTATTATAAAAAAAGAACTTTGTAAAAATAACCAGTTGTAAAGAAAAGTATGAGCTGCATACAGAAAATAACTCTTAATATTGGTTATTACATTTACCTTTACGTCATTATTTCCTACAGCAATTCCTATTTCTGCAAGGTCTTTCAGTAAAGATGCCATCATCTCAGCTGCTCGTTTTTTCTGGTGGTTAGTCATTTCCTTAAGTTTCTGAAGCTCCGCATCTATACTTGCTAAAGTTGCCTAATAGATTCAAAAATAAACAGTACTGTTAAATCTATTAAATGAAAATATTAATGCAAATATTGATGAGTATTTCAAGTTTTCACTTAATACTCATAAAATTATTACTTTTTGCTTTCATTTTCTTGAACTATCTTGTTCTAGAATAGCTCCCAGTTGAAACTTGAAAAGTATTTCTGACCTAATAGACAACATAAAGTTGCCATATTGTGCTCCATGAAGAGTGGTAATCAGTATTACCACTCTAGGAAGAGCAATAATTAGTATTACTTCACAATTATGGAGGTTGGGTAATGTTCTCAGCCTTGAAATGGGAAACTTCCAAGTTAATTACATTCAATTTTCATTTACTACCATAAGTCTGAGCAGATTAATGTTAGAACAGAATTGACAAATTTCTAGATGATTGGTGTATTTTCTTTACTGTCTATATACCTACTTAGGTAATTTGTCATTAAGAAAACATGTACTAAAGTATTAAGGAAAAAAATATCTTACTGATTTTTGATTTAGTTCATCACTAAGTAATTCATATTCCTTAGTTTTATCTTCAACTTCCTGAGACTTCTGATCATAATTGACAGCAAGTTCCTCTAAGGCTTGTAAAACTTCTTTTACTTCTTCTTTAGAAGCATCATTTTCTGCTTGAAGGCGATTCAGCTCAGCTTGCATATTATCCTGATCCCTTCTGGTAGATGCCAGAAGCTATATGGAAGACCAAAGTCACCAAACATATACAGGTTATTAAAAAAAAAAACACACCTATTTGCTAAGCTAAAAGGGGAAGAAATGAGGATGCTCAACGTTAGCACACTCTTCAGGAACATTAATTCATTCAACATATTTACCGAATGTCTACTACATGCAGGCACTGCGGCTAGACATTTTGGGAGACAGGAAGGAAATCAAATAAAGACTTTGTCACAAAGGAATCTGAGTGAGAAGACAAGAACACAAATAAATAGAATACAAGATGAAATGTAACAGCCATAAAGGATGGACAGAGCATGACAAAGTGCTTGATAGTATAAAAGGAGAGTGGAGAGGAATATTTCTGCAGGGAAAGCAGAGGGTATAGAGAAGGTGCCTAGGATAGGCAGATTTTAGTCAAGTACAAATTAATGTAACAAAGACATTCTAGGCTCATAAGCACTGTGCACAGAGAAAGAAAAATAAATGCATGTTTAGAAAATTTTCCTTAAAGTTTAGATTGGGGGGGGGGGCGACAAGGGGTACTCCCCCCAGCTATGCCACAGGAAAACTTAGTATCAGCATATAAAATCTGAACTGGAAAGATGCAAGGAGACTAGTAATTAGAAGAATACTGTGTGGGAATATTAATAATGGGGCAGAATGCTAATGGCACTTAGAAGCAGGATCCAGGGATGCTAAATATACTATGATACATAAGACAAAACAATATAATGAAAAATTATGCAAATATTACTACTGCCCTGTTGAGAAAGAATGCTGGTTGAAATAAACAGAAAGATGATCTGATAATGGTCAGTATCTTTTCTTATTGAAACTGTACAATCTTTGATACCCTTCCCCAAAACCAACCTTAAACCACCCTTCTACAAAACAAACCTTAAATGAAGGACCATTTTTAAATTATCCCCCTGCTTTGCAGGTGAGAGAAAAATGAAGGTCCAAGCTAGGTGAAAAACTGAAGAAGAAACTTTGAAGTAAGGTGGTAGAAATGAACAACAAGTTAGATGAGAGTTGGAATGTGAAGAAGGAATATAAATTGATTTTACTGACATTCTCATTCTCCTAACTTACACATTATTAAAGACAAAGTCAGGGACTCAGAAACCGGTATTTTCCCTGACTGGCGTAGCTCAGTGGATTGAGCGCGGGCCTGCGAACCAAACGATCGCGGTTCGATTCCCAGTCAGGGCACATGCCTGGGTTGCAGGCCAGTTTTCAGCAGGGGACGCATGAGAGGCAACCGTACATTGATATTTCTCTCCCTCTCTCCTTCCTTTCCCCTCTACAGATAAATTAAAAAAAAAAAAGAAAAAGAAACCGGTATTTTCTTTCCTTTTACAATCCCTTTAGACCTGACCTATATCTCTGTGTTAAAGTGAATGAGTGAAAATAAAACACAAGAACACAAACTGTGTTCTTTTTATATTCCTTCTCTCATCTCCTTGTATAAACACTGTACTTTTCATTCAGGGAGGGGGAGACTAAGGTTATTCCAGCCCACTGTAATATGTCTTTCCCAAGAATCAATAAGAAATGTTTCAGGTAGACAAAACAGCACTGGAATTCAAACAAGCGTAAGACAGAATTTTTTTTAAAAATCCAGTAACTATATGTTAAATAGTATTTATTTTTTAAAAAGTTATCCTCTCCCTTCTAGTTAGTTAGAACTCAACCTTAAATCTTTTTTAAGATAAATACTCAGATCTCTTTACTTCCTAAATTACTTCAAAATTTTTAAAAAGATTTTTATTTTATTTTATTTTTAGACAGAGGGGAAGGAAGGGAGAGAGGAAAAGAAACATCAATGTGGGGTTACTTCTCATGTGCCCCCTACTGGGGACCTGGCTGGCCCACAACCCAGGCATGTGCCCTGACTAGCAATCGAACCTTAAATCTTACAGAAAGTCAATTTGTGCTTCAACCCATATGATGTATAAATCTCATAATGTATCTATAATGAAGCACGCACATATTATATTCTGAGCTCTGTAGATTCCTTCAACTTTTATATTTTTCTGGAAATAATATGAAATGTATACAACTACCTCTTCCTGAATCAACATTCTTGACATCAGTTTCAATGACAAACTATAAAGCATTGCTTGGAATAATATGAATGGTATTCAACTTACCTCTTCTTGATCCAACATTTGTGTCTTCAATTTCTCTACCAACTGGCTCTGTTGATTAATTTCCTCATCCTAGAATTTTAATATCACAAGTAGCTCACATAACACAGTATGTAAAATAACTATCTTCCCCCAAATACTTCAAAACTATTTCTCCAAATTCAACATAATTTATTCCAATCTCTTTCGAAAATGTTGAAACAAATGTAATCTCTTTCGGTGATCAGTAATTGTAGCACTTATCATGCAGTAAGAAAAAAGGCTTATAACCATTATTATCATGCAGTAAGAAAAAAAGCTACTCATTAAGTATTTTAAACGCAAAAAAATAATTAACATTCAAAGCTATTATTGAAAATAGCCATGCAACCACATCAAACTTGCCACATCTGCTTAAAATATGTAAAAATACCACCTAAAAACAAAAACAAAACTCTTTACTGCTTTTGTTTTTCCCTTCCTCTCTATGTGGGTTTATAATGTGTTATTTTTCACACTACTGACTGATATTATCAATGAAGGAAGATATTTTCACTCTGTTCTGCTCCACTGTCTAATCATCTTCTATTAGTCTTCAGATCTCTGATTCGAAGTGGCCATTTGAAGAACTCTCTCCATTGACCCTAGAAAGTTTTTTTTAGCTTAAAAATGAGGCGGGGGGGAGAAACATGCCTCATATAGTTTCCTCAAAGATACAGAAATTGTAATTTTCTATTTTTTTGTAAACAACAATTTTTCAAAAGGCTAACAAAAATTGAGAAAGATGTATATAGGTCATGAGGACCAATAATAAAATTTGAAAGTAAAAATATCTATATTAATAATATTTTAGAACAAAACGGAACACAAACAATACCCACCTTGTCATCAAGTTGTTTGTACAATTTAGCAATTTCTTCTTCACACTTCCTTCTTTCAGCATCAGTAAATTTTCCAGTAACTCCAATTGCGGCTGCTGGTTTATCATTAACGACAGCGGTATCTTTATCCACCGCAAAAGCTTCCAAATTGGCTTTCTCTTTGTCAAACTGTTCATCAACAGGCACCGTCTCTCCTAAAATATGACAGCAGAATGGTCAATAAAAATTCACCTGTCTAAAACTAATCTCAATTCTATTCAATTTCAGTAGTTCCTACCAACTTTCTTATCTGCTTAGTCCCTGATATCTGAAAAGTTGTAATTATTTTTGACTCTCCTCCATCTTCTAAATCCAGTCATCAAATCTTTATTTCTACCCTAATATAAGCACCTTGTCATCTTGTGACTTTTATAGCTTCGAAGTTGGCTTTTGTGCCTCATTTATTATTTTAGGTAAAACCAGAGTTTAATGTAAAAGACTTTACATTTTTATTTGATGATTCCTATGTCTAATGTGAAAATGGATGTGTTATTTTATTTACATTCATACATAAACCTCAAATTTATAAAAAGCTCTAAATCTGTACTCAACAACTAAAAATGACAAATTCTTAAGTTATTACCATTACGCCATCGGTTGAGTTCATTCTCAAGCCACTGAATCGTGTTCCGCAGGGTTTTATTTTTTTCTTTTTCTCTTTCATACTTCTTTTTCCACTGTTCTGCAGTTAATTCTACATTGACACAAACTGTGTTCTTAATTGTTTTGGCCCTAAGAGAAGTGATTGGGGAAAAAAAGAATGTGACTGAAATTACTTTCAATTGGTACCTAATCTTCCTAGGAGATATGTAATTTAACTTAACTATTCTTATCTAATTAAGTCCGACTAAATACTGAGTTTTAATTATTATAGTGCTTCTTCACATCCCAACTAAATTTGGGTCAGCCCCAATATCTGTGACTAGCTTAAAACAAACAAACAAACAACCTGTGAACCTGATGAAGATAAAACACGAGGGCCTATATTTTCCAATTCCTTTGCAAGGTTGAATTAAGAAATTACTGTTGAAAAGTGAAAAATAAAGCCATCATTATTTTTCCAGGCTAACAATCTCATATAATTATTTGAACCCTGTCAATTATGACAACAGGTTAAACATAGGATTATGTGTATCGGACTTGTCCTACATTACCTGATTCAAATGCTTATTTCCTTAATGCTGAGTTAAAGCTTCTCACATAAATCTGACTAAAGTTAACATTTGACTTTAATGTTTACTAAAACTTAATTCAAATTCAAGCAATCTAAAAATATTGACCTTATTTGTACTGTAAATTTAAAAGTGGTGTCCAGCACACTAACAATATGAACTGATTTGAATACTGTCTACGTGATATTTTCCTAGAGTTAATGAGCAAAAGGCCAATCTGTATTCAAACTTTGTATTTTATTAACAACAAACCTTTGGCCAAAAAGGAGTGTAGATTTTGTTTCAGATTCATTGTATGATGATGGAGAACAGCAAATTACAATAGTGGTTCTACAGTTCCCACCTAATGAATCTTGAAGGATTCTTGTCATTTTACTATCTCGATATGGAACATAGGTCTATAAAGAAAGAAAATAAAAACACAGAAAACCAATGGGCTTCTTATACATAATAAAATGTTACATAAATATGGTATTTTAAAAACTTACAAAGTGATCCAGTTATTTTGTTTAATGTTAAGATGAGAACTAGGATATACATACTAGTACTAAAATAAATTTCTAAGAGACAACAGATTCACATATATTGATTCAAACACAGTGAATCTCTCACTCACTCACACATCCATGCACATACACACACATTTAAGTAATTCCCCATAGGATAAGACAGGGAAATAGAAGGCATGTATACTTACACTACCCTCAGCCAAAGCAGAAATAACATTTCCAAGAGCAGAAAGTGACTTGTTGATGTTCTTAGCTTCATCCAGCACAGCACCTTCAGCTCCTGTCTTACTAACCTATATATAAGATTTCAAAAAAAATTTAAGTTTAAGATGATTTTATTTGAATTTTCTAAAAAGTCCAAAAGACACCAATAACCAGTAAAAAAGAAAGAAAATTAAAAGCTTCATGACATTATTTGCCAAGTGTTTACTCTCAGGTACCACTATTTCTCAAGTATTACATCAACTGGTTGCTTCTTGCATACCCCAAACTAAGGACCTGGCCTATAACCCAGGTACATGCCCTGACTGGGAACTGAATTAGCAAGCCTTTAGTTCTCAGGCTGCCACTCAGTCCACTGAGCCACACCAGCCAGGGATATAGTTTACTAATTTTTGAGTCCCTTTTGCTAAATTAGGAAAAAAGAATCTCTCAAAATTTGCTAGAGCATGCCCTGGCTGGTGTGGCTCAGTGGACTGAGTGCCGGCCTATGAACCAAAGGGTTGCTGGTTCAATTTCTGGTCTAGGACACATGCCTGGGTTGTGGGCCAGGTCCCCAGTAGGGGGTGCATGGGAGGCAATCGCATATTGATGTTTTTCTCCCTCTCTTTCTCCCTCCCTTCCCCTCTTTAAAAACAAATAAATAAAATCTTAAAAACAATAAACAAAATGTGCTAGAGCATAAAGTTGATAGAACTATTAGAAAACAGAAACTAAAAATACATAAGCAAACTTGCTTTTAAAAAATGTGAAATATAGATATTAATGAATATGTTGCAATGTTGGTGGGAGAACTGGCATCTCACAATCTGCAAAATAGAGAAGGTTTTAAAGGTGGTACATAAGACTTTTGAATAGAAGGAAATAGGTATGTTATTCTAAATCAGAAGGAACAAACTAGTAGAACAGCAAAATGGTCAGAGGTCAGTATCAAAACATTTGAATTTATTTTGACAGAAACTAGAGTCAGACTATATAGGACTGTAATAATGAAATAATCATTGAAAGGAAATAAATAAGTATAGCCAAAGCAGAAAGGACAAATGGATAGTTACCAGTTTTCATAGGGAGCCCTTTGCTAATATGGATAAAAAGATGCCAAAATTAGAAGGATACCCACAGAATCTGTAATGACATAAGCTGAAAAGGTTCTCAATAAAAACATACCTCTTAAGTCAAAGGTAACACCTACTGGTTGAACTGGACTATGGTCCAAATAACAGAGATCTGAACTGATTATTGAGTTTAGATAATCATAAGGCATTGATACCAATGCTCGTAACTCTCAAAAAATGCTTTAGATATATGTAAAGATTTTACCTTTTCACTACCAGCTAAATCAACCAGATAAAGTTTTCCACTCAGCTTTTGCTCCGTTTGTGTGTTCTCTTGTTTTACGTTAATAAGAAATATACTGTGACTCCTAGAGCTATGTTCATTCATATCTGCAATGAAATTACACAAACAACTATAAACAAACATGGTTTTCTTTACTAATAATTTCTAAGGCATTATTTAACATAAAAACCTCACAATCACCTTGATAAAGATAATTTTAAGGCAATTTTGTACCTTCACTAGTGTTAATAAATAATCAACTTACTTGTAACTGCTACATGTCTGTTGGATTTTCCTTCATCTATGGTATCCATAACTTCATCTGGACTACATACAAAACGCTCTGTGCATCCCTGTAAAATAATTTTGTTTAGTATGTCGATATCCTTTATTCTTTTATTTCAGAGCTTTTCTAAATAATCACTCTATATTATTTATATTAGTACCTTTACATAGGGGACTCGGTTTTTATCTTCATGAACTGAAAGGTTGGTCTTTGAAACTTAAAAGAAAAAGAAATAATGTTAGCAACACTTCCCTAAACTCTAACACTGGCTGTGAAATTCGACTGTTTCCTTCCCAAAGCAGCCTGATGGCAATAGGTAAACTTTAAAAATATGAAAACGTCACTATTAAAATAAGACCCTGTAGAAACAGTAGATTTACATAGAAATCAATGTAGCAATATAGAATTTTAGATCCAGTCCAACCTCTACCACCCACATTTTGGAAATAAAAACATTAAGCCAGTGTGGTTCAACAATTTGTCCCAAAACAGTGTATCTAATTGACAACTGACAGAAGACCAGAATTCAGGACTCAGGTGCTCTAACTACAGTTCAATGTTCTAATTACTACTTACAGAACACTGATTAATACCTGTTTTAAATGAGTTATTCCATGTGTCAAAAGGCATTCACCCATATCTTTAAAAGAAAAAATTTTAATGTCTGTTCCCTAGATCAAAAGGCAAGAATTTAACTTACCATCTAATAGGTCCCTTATCTTATCCAAATAAATTTCAAAATATGAAACCTGAAAGGCAAAGAAATAAAGGAAAAAGATCAACCAATTACAAATATAAAGTTATTTATTTACTTACTCATTAAATTGTTATTGGGATCTGAGTGTCAGGTATCATCTAGACTAGGGGAACAGAGTTATTAACAACTCAGTCCTAGTTCATATTCTAACCAACAGATCTAAATTCACCAAACTGCTTATATAAACTAAAAACCAATTTCCATCATGTATCTTTATCTAAAATGAATTCGACAAGTGAGAGTAGAAACAACCTTAATTCCACAGACAAATAGCTTTATTTTACAAAAATAGCAGAACAGGCAAAAGAGACTTGGCTAACTTGTTTCAGGTCATCTAATGGCAGATGAAGAATCCAAGTTTACTAACTCTAATGATCTATAACTACATCAGTCCATAAAATAACTCTTTAAATATTTAAAAATGTTTTAAAAAGGAAATTAGCATTGATTATACTTGTAACAGAATTATTCTAAGTTTAAAATAAAATACAACTTTTCCCCACAAATTTTACCTTAATATGGAATTCCAAATTTTCATCCATGGAATAAATATAGTTAAAAATATCTTGCACTATTCTTGGAATAATTCCCATGCCTTCTGGATCATGAAGTTTTCCCTAAACAGAAAACAAAACCAGACTTCTTAAATCAACTGTAAAGTATGAATTAAAATTCAAAACTTTTAATGTATAGTTTATAGTCAATAGAGAATTGGAATTGGAATTGTTGCCACTTTTGGTTAAAATGGCTCTACAAGTATGTCTAAAAAACCCAATTCAACTATTACACATTTTGGGAAGTTACATGTAAATACTGTGTATAAATATATATATAAAAACTCTCGTAAGTTACATAGAAGTACTACATAACCACATGGGTTACCAACTAATCTTGGTCTTTTATTTAATCATTAGTTTTAGATTATCCATGTTTGTAAATGAACATATTCTAGAAGAGGGTTTTAGCTTTTTTCCATATAAGCCTGCACTGTTCCTTCCTACTTCAAGTCAACTTCATGCAAATGCTAGGAATGTCCTTGTTCTCAGACTTTATGAAAATTAGTTAATAGATTTAAGTAAGCTGTCATTTACTTTATATAGGAAGCTCAGCTATAAGATAAAAGGAGATGCTTGGTAGCAGTGGTTAAAGTTTTCTAGAAGCAAAGCTCAAACAGGTCTATATCTATTATTAACTCTTACCAGAGAAGAGCAGCAGTTTAGGGAGAAGGGAGGGACCAAAGAGAGGAGTGAGAAATTAACTGATCTTAATAGAACTGAAAACACACATTCAAATTTTTCCCATTGTAAGGCGACAGAAAATTCCTGTTTAACTCTAAAATGTTCATACTTTGTGGTTATGCTAATTGATAAAGCCAGATATGATTTAAAATATATAATTTCACTATTCAAACTCAAACTGATTAGATTCTGATAATGAAGTTCCTTGCATATTATTTGCATGAAAGAAAGCAGAGAGTAAAATAAAGATGTTTAAACATGGTAAAAATAATTTAGCAAATGACTGAATGTACAGTCTGTATTGCAAACTATATTCAAGTTCAGATTACAAGATTTTACCTCCATTGTGTGTGTCTTCCCAGAGGATGTCTGTCCATATGCAAATATTGTTCCATTGTATCCCTCAAGTACATCTGTAAGAAAGTAGGATATTTTATACTTGAGAAGATTCTTTCCCTTAATCAAGATTCTTAAGAAATTAAGAATGTTAGAAAACACTCTAAAAATTTTCGTACACACAGAATCCTGTTCCTTATCCATATGTAACTATAATAAATTATTTATGGCAAGAATGGTGAGAACTATTCAGATTGTCTTTACACTAATATGAAAGAGTCTGTCAGAGCCAAAATTTAGTATATGAAAGATTTATGAAGACAGTGAAGAAAATAAATAATATATTTAGTAGTAATTTTCTTAGTGATTATCTGATGATCCATCCAAACAATTATTATCTCTTCAGCCCAGTTTCTGTGGTCAACAAGAAACAGATGTTAAATTCTGTTGCTTGTAATTATCAGTTATGTCAGTGTACATCTCAAATGTCATTACACCTACATTCTAAAGCTTTATATGACCTAAAAGAAAAGAAATGTTCCACCAATCTACATACAGATATGAATGAGCTTTAGAACTAGGACTACTGATTGGTGGTTAACTGGGGGGGGGGAACTATCCCAATATTGGGCACAACTGACTAGGTAACAGGTTTCCTACAGAAATATTTATTAGTGAGAAAAAGAAGACACCAGTACTTATTTCCCTAATAAAAATTTAACAGGCTTCAAACATTTAGAACTTTCTGTCAAAATCCTTTCAGTTTTAAGAAGGAAAGCAAAATAAGCTCAACAATCACATTTAAAATAGATGGAATTGCATTATGTCTGTCAGAAACTCTGAAGAAGAAATCATCTGGGGGCGGGGGGAATACTAGACACTTCAATTCATATCCTTCATATACAGTCTTTCCCAGCCTGGCTATGTCACACCCTCTGCCTAAGATCTTTTAATCAATCACATAAAATGTAACCATAAGTTCCTAAATGTTTTAGATCTATACAAGGTCCATTCATGATATGATCCAATTACACAGCAACTACAATAAGTAGTTAATATTTGTAGGTGAATGAGTAAGTGACTTTCCCAAGAACGTATCAGTAGCCTATGTCTATGTATGATATAGTACATTTGTATTATGTGAAACTATATAATACAAGTGCTCCTAGGATAAGGGGGTATGCAGCACATTCATGTTTGGGACTTCATGCACAACTTCAAGAATTTTATATAATTACAGAGATTAGGAAATACTCAATATTCAAACACTTACTGAGCACCTGCTATGACCTAGGCTCTTCTTTGGGTGCAGGGGATACAGCAGTGACTAATTAGGTGATTTCTAAATATGCCATGCATCACCCAAAGTAATAAATTTTGTATCAAATAGGAAAATAATCACTTTTTTACCTAATTTAATACCTATTTCTGACTTTGCTTTCTATAGTGATTTAACTCCTAATATTTTATCTTTAAAAAATTTAGACATTGAATGAACTTTACAGTGAACATGCCTATATAACTGTAACCAAGATTCTACCATTAACATTTTATCATTTTACTGTTTGCTTTAATCATGTACTCAGCCTTCCATCTTATTTTTTAATGTATTTCAAAGAAAAATGCACACTTCAATACATTTCCACCTAAATACTTTGCCTTGCATATACCACTAACTAGAATTCAATATTTTAGAGTTTTATATCTGAGGTAAAATTTACAATGAAACATATATTATCTTAAGTATGGATCTTTAAAACAAAATAATACGTTGTCTATTTGATAATCCCAGAGGGTACACATCTGTATTCAGATAAAATTAGGCACTTTTTGACCTGGTTCGTGTTTGCTTTTTCAGCTCCATCTCTCACCATCCTTCCCCTCACATTGCTGTTTTTGTTGGTAAAAATGGTCAAATCTGACAATTTCATACAGTCCAATTTCACAGTCGCAGCATAATGGATGCTGTTTCACCCCACACGGGTACTCTTTTCGTACGCTCCTGTCCTCTCTCTGCCTGGAAGGCAAACAACCTTCTCCCTACTCTTTATGCATCCCTTTAGACTTAGCTCAGGCTTTTCACTCCTTCCTCCAATCCAACTCTACACCCACGCCAAATAAGTAGTTAAGAGTCCTACCCTATGTGTTCTTATAGCACCTAACTTAATCATAATACTCATTGCTGTGTATTGCAACTGTCAATTTACTTGTCTGCCTTCCTCACCAGGTTGTGAACTCCTTGAGGCCAGTCTGTGTTTTAACTTCTAGCACAGCACCTGGTACTTAGTTGGAACACAAATGTTTGCTGAATGATTATCATCATCATCACTAACACACAGCACCTTTCTAAAGCCTCCATCATCTTTTAAAATATACTTTTGCTGTTCTTGTGAGAAACAGAAGTAGACAACGACTGACAAATATTACTTCTGTCATACATTGTCAACAAGAAAAACACTTAGACAACAGCATATCACTTTCTAAAAGTAGCCTTATCTCTCTGAACTTTAGCTTCCTTATTAGCAAAATGTTTGCTTAGGAGAAAACTCTAGAATTAGAAGTCACCGTATAAAATTATTAATGTTAACAATTTAAAGAGTATAATATGTCAGACTCTAATAATTTTTCATATAGTAATGTACTTAATCCTTGTAACACCCTGCATTATTTTTAGTTAGTCTCATTTTATGGAGGCATAGAGACACTAAATAACTTGCCTACAACTAGTAAGATGGAACTGGGGTACAAATCCAGGCAGTCTCTTAATTGCTCAAGACATGCTCTTAATCACCACACTATGTTATCAAGTAACTCAAGAACTTATATGAATATTTGGCAGGCTACACCTGAAAAATTGAATGTGGATTCATGGGTACACAATTCAGGTCAGGACATTGTGGTAGGAAACTGGGGAATCCATGAATGCCTGGAATACAGCAAGTACTGAATACAGGGGAAACAAACCTGCAGACAACACTCAGATTCTGAATTCAAGGGGATACAAACTGGTAAACCCTGTTCAAAAGAAAAAAAATCTATCTAATGAATCCACAAGTTATATACACATACAGAAACTGATGGAACAATGACGCCCCAGTGCAGTGTCAAAGGCCCAGAGATTACGAGCAGCTTTCAGGTCATTCCTGGTAACTTGCTCACCAAATCTACAATTCAGATGACATACTAGATGGCCCATCATTTTGCTGATCCTTATCTACTAACAGTCACTAACCTTGGCCTTCCACCTAATCTGTTCGCCAATGACTGCCCCAAGTTCAACCCTGTATTTAATTGGTTTACTGTCCTCACACCTCACCAGACATCCACCATCTACCCCTACTCCATCTCTCTTCTCATATCTATGTATTTAACTGGTAACTGCCATATTCATACCCTTGCCCAGGACAAGACACATTAGCTACTACATCCAGGCTCCTCCAAAATAATAGAGAACATTTGGGTGAAGATGAGAGGAAAAAGTCACAGCCAAGTAATATTTTTCTAATATAAATTACAAGGCAGTATGCAGGAAAGAAGTGACAGAAAGTTTCTATTGTAACAAATGCTTGAAGTCTAATCTTGTAAAGTGAAAACATACTGGGCTATGAGTTGTCCAAAGTACAATTATGGTTAAATAAATTAAGAAAAATAATTTTCCTTCTCAGAAGATAGAGGAAATAAGTAGCAACTGCTATCTACTGTGTATTTACTTTGTCCCTCGGTGAAGTACTTTTCAAGAATCATCTTTTAAAATACTACCAGTACCCTTATTTTGCAGAGGAGGAAATGGAATCTTAGAAAGGTTAGGTAACTTGCTGAAAGTCCCATATCTTCAATCTAGGTTTGTCTGATTCCAAAGCCTGTTCTCTTAACCATACTGGAAAGAAGTGAACGGCTACGTAGAACTTGATTCTAAACAGTAAAGCAGGAACTTGCTGGTGAAGTAAGAAACCAAACTTTTGAGAAAATAAGGAAAAATTTCAGGGAAAGAATGATGTCTTTATGGACAATGGCCAACAAAAAGTCGGGTATGCCGTGGTCACTGTAGACAAGGTAATAGAAGCCCGAGACCTTGTGGTGGGAACCTCAGCACAGAAGGATGAACTGATAGCCCTCATGACAGCCTTAGTGCTGTCCCAGGGAAAGAAAGATAGTATCTATACAGACTCCAAATATGCCTTCATGGCAGCCCATGCCCATGAAGCAATATGGAAGGAGAAAGGACTCTTAATCTCAGAGAAAAAGGATGTTAAACATGCAGAAATTTTACAACTGCTAGAGGCAGTGAACCTATCAGCCAGAGCTAGATTTCAAAGAGTTCTCAGAAAGGAAGCATGAAATTATTCTTAAAAGACTATATAGCCCTGGCTGGCGTAGCTCAGTGGATTGAGCGTGGGCCTGCGAACCAAACGATCGCGGTTCAATTCCCAGTCAGGGCACATGGCTGGGTTGCAGGCCAGTTCCCAGCAGGGGACTCACGAGAGGCAGCCATACATTGATGTTTCTCTCCCTCTCTCCTTCCCTTCTCCTCTAAAGATAAATAAATAAAATCTTTAAAAAAAAAAAGACTATATAACTGAGGATATGCAAAAGAGGTAAAAATCACTAGAATAATATGAGCAAGGTGAAAACCACTATGAGGGGATCTTAAAAAAACAAAACAAAATCTGATGCCCTAAAAAGAGCTTTCAAAATATACAGGAACAAGAATAAATGAAACCTGTATTACCTAGAACACATGAGAAAATGTTAACAGATGACATGAGATAGAGGCATTACTATTTTATTATCTTCTACAACATTGTCTAAAGTGGAACAGAATAAACACTGTCATGTGACTTTCAGGTTGACATGGGTAGGACAGCCAAAGAATAGTTTTAAATGAGTCCACATTTCCAGTTATCGGAGAACATTCATCAATAAAAATTTCACAGCTATCATATGTAAGTTTTAAAAGCCACAGACAACAAAGGTATCACAACCAGTAAATGGTATACTTCTTTTCAAGAAGTGGAACAATGACAGAATTCTAGGTACTGCAGACAAGATATCAAAATTTCACTATGGAAAATCTACGGATGAACTAACCTCACTTTCTGTTTGGATAGAGTCATTCAACTGGTACTTTTAAGAAATGAGTCATGTACCATAACTTCATAAAATACAAATTTTTCATCATATTCCTGTGGATATGTTAATAAGCTAAGAACCTGTAGATGACTATACAGGTGAGAGAATCTGAAGCTGGTTGAATATAAAGTGTGAATTAATTAATTGCCAACAACCTTATTCAATTCTTAGAAGATTAGGCTAGGACCATAGCCCATTAAGCATCTTATACATGACATAGAGCAATATTTTTGGAACTTCAATGCCCTTAAATAAGAACCTTAAAAAAATCCCTCAGTGTCCTTGACAATATACTACACTTGATCTTAGCCAAAAGGCGGAGAGGCGATGTGTCCTTGACAATATAATAGACTTATCAAATATGCTGATAGTCAACTTAGATCCTTTGTAAGATAATTAAAAATACTATACTCAAAAATATCAACAAGAGCTCAAATGAACAAGATCCCTAGTAAGATAATTATAAAAACAAAACTCAAAATATCATCAAAAGCTCAAATAAACAAAATGAAATTTGTGCTTTAAAGGTTGCAATTGCACTCAGATTTAAAAACGCCAATACTCAAGTGTGGGTTGGGGTTTCATGTTGGCTGCAACAGATGTGAACATTTTTCACAGAAGATCTGAACATTTAAATTGTCCCTGAGTTCATGAATCATAAACTTTGTACAATTAGGAAAGCTAATGTAACCTTAGGTTGTACTGATGATTAATGTTATATGACAACCAAACAATGTAATATAATTGTGTTCCATCAGGACAGATCCACTTGGAAAACTATTTGATGCTTATAACAGAAGATAATACTACTGGTTCCTCTTTGTTGCAATCACTTACAGAATCACTAGTTAATTCTTCTTCATTGTATGAAGATTTCAGCATACTGTCTCCCACCAATAACATTCCTATTTTAATTCTCGGTGGTTTCAATGTCCATGTAGTAGATGATTCCACTAAAATATCCGGGCCTCTAAGATCCTTGACCCAATTTTTCTCCATGATCTTATTATTTACTCCTTCAGGTGTTGGGAACTCCCATGGCTAAGGCTGAGTAAAAAGATCTTAGCCTTGTGAGTCCCAAGGGGACCATAAGCCACTAGGAGACAAAGTTTACCTTCCCAGCAGGGGCACCACCTCTGCCCTTTTTATTTCACCCTGCTTGGCCCCAGGCCGATGACTGGTTAGCCAATGACAGGTAAGATTCCACAAGAGAGGGACAACCTAAGATAGGCTGGTCATGAAAGGGCCCTCAGGGAAAGACCTGGGGACTATAGAAAAAGGGGGTGATAGACCCTCACCCCTCAGCTTTGACATAGCCTGAGTCCTCATTCTGTCTGTAAGAAGTCTCCTAAGCTCTTGGCTGCCTTATTTTCCCTGGCCTCACTTAAGCCTGAAACAATGATGGAGATGGGTGTGGCCCTGTGCTGGAAAGGGCAGGTTCCCCAGGGCAATCAGGCCTAAGAAAGAATGCATAAAATCCTGTGAAACCTGCTCTGCTAATACCCTCAATTTAACAAATAAGGTTCCTAGCACAGAATGAATTTGTTTCCCCTAAGTTTTATGGCCCTTTAGCTATCTGGCCCTGCCTCAGAATAAGCTCTCATAGTTCTCTGAATGTTATCTATTGTTTGATCCTTACTGCCTGCCAATGATTGCGCTTTAAGTATATGTCCTGTATTCCTATGCAAATTAGACACAATAGGAGCCCACTGAGGAACAGGCTCAAAGCCATTCTCCTTTGAGAGAACAGCCACCTTTCCTCCCCAAGCAGATCATGCCTTGGTGGACTTATTCTCATCCATGGGGGGTGGCATGCAGGTGGAGCCCCCCGCCATTCAGATACCAACTCTAGGGTCATACTCTCTAGACCTTTTCATTACTGACTGCATTGCTTCTCTATTCTCAATTTCAAGTATCCACCTCCCATTACTCCTTGATTTCAACAAATCTTTGACTCAACTGACTTTAACACACTAATCATACCACCTTTTTTTCACTGTCCCTCATATCTGCCCCCATCACCTCCTCCTTCCTCTTAGCCACCTTAGATTTCATAGTTTACCAGTATCATCACTCTCTTGACAACACCCTCAATTTTCCTACCCTTCTCTTCCTCTTTTGTCCTCACCTGGCAAAAGCCCAACTGGGTAAATTCAACTCTTCTGGCAGCTAACCCAAATTGGGCCCTTAATGCTGCCTGGCAATATTGCATTTCCCTAATGCATTTGCTTCTATATTGATAGATGGCTGATTTCATACCTTTTCCTAGAACCTCCTCACCCTACCTTTTTTCTAGAACCCTTTCCTCCATCTTTACTCTCTGTGATGACTTTGCTATATACATCATAAACAAAATTAGTATGATAAAGATATCTATTATTTTCTATCACATCTATAAACATACTACTATCAATAAACTCTACCTTCTCTTCTGTTACTGGATGAACTATTTGTGCTCTTACTTAATCCTACCTCTAAATCCAAACCTCTCTTCATCACTGGTGAATGCTACAAGACAGATTTTACCCCAATCTAAGCAGCATTTTTTAACAATCAGAGCTGTAATAAACAAACAAACAAACAAACAAACAAACAAATAATGTAAAGACCACTTGACTATAAGATTTCTCTGAGAAAAGGGATTTCTGTAACTTGGGAGTCCAGATAATCACTTAATACCTTCTGAGCTCTAAGATTCTATGTTTTTAGAAAATATAAAATTGAAAAATATCCTACTATAAGTTAACAGTATTAACTGGATTACACCTATTTTTCTCACCCTAGTAACTCGTGTTAAATTCCCCAGGTGTTTCTCTGCTGACTACAAGGTTAAGTCTTTGGGGAAGGAATAACAACAGAATTGAAGAATAATAAACTGCCATTATCTACTACTGTTTAGAAACCTGCCTAACCACCTCATTTTCATTCTCACGCTGATGTATTCTAAAATTGCTACCTCAGAAACTCTCCTGGGAATATCTAATAGAAATGAGCCTTCCAATAACAGTATAGTATAATACTCTAATTCTTATAACAACACCATTCACTATGTACTGTATATAAATCAGAGCATAGAATTCAAGAAAATACTAGTTGTAGTCAACTTTTTTGTTAGCTCATTGCTGAAAAAAGTTGCTTAAATAAGAAAAAAGAACATTAAAATGAAAAAAGTATGTTGGGTAAATGGGAAAGATCACAGAAAATTTTACTTATAGCTGGTACAAATTAGCAAGTTAAATATATATACCTTTAACAATCTTCTTCGCGCAGTCATTATAAACTTGCTCTTGAGATGTGTTTGATTGGAACACCCGATCAAAAGCATAAGGCTTGGTCTGAAAAACAGAAACAAAGCTTTAAACAACACAAATTAAGGGTGAATGGATTTCTAAGGTCCTTCAAAGATATCATTGTATATATTACCTTCACAATAGGATAGCTAAAAATACAACATACTCATGACTCCAGAAAAAGTCCCTAACATATGGAATGTTAGGGATCCTTACTCCTTAGGTCTTAGCGAAAGGGGGGAGGGGGAGGGGAGGAAGAAAGAACACAAAAAAACAAAACCTTATTTTTTAATGCACAATCCTCCTCCTCAAAGCTTAGGATAACAGTAAGAATGAAGCAGACATTCCTAAAGGCTACACAAAGTCATTCTCAATCACTCTTGCCTTTGCCACCTCCCACTAGATAGGTTGGAAAGCCACCCTGGCCCCCTCCGTTAGTCTAGTCTCCTTGCAATTACTGGCCACATGACCCAGTTCTGGATACTATGAAGTAAGTGATGGTCTACTGGGATGTCTCAGAGAAGGGTTTTGTTTTCCTGATATAAAGGACCATCTCAGCTGAGGTTGCCCTTTCTCCTTTCTGGAATAAATGTCTGGAGTTGTAAAATCCATCTTGGAAACATGACAAAAATGATGATGAAAAGTCATTAACTAAGGAAGACAAAGGATAACAGAGTCAATAAATAGTAGCAGTTAAGAGCCTACTACTATTTTAGAGGTTAAAATAACCTCTTATTTATTTAAAGCACTATTTGTTGTTTGTTTTCCCTATGCAGCCGAAAGCATTCCTGATAAATAATACTAAGACGACCAACTCTGATGTAAACTGAAAGTAGATATGTCAATGTCTAATTATTCTTTGTCTAAGGCATATATAAAAGTGTCCTTTTGTTAAAATGTCACTGTCACATTAACATGTAAACCTACAGGTGTGGCTAAAAAAGAGCAAATCTATTGCTTTACTGATTATAGAAGATGTATTCATGATTAACAATTCTGGAAACAAACACAAGTGCATTCAAAAATAGCAATCACTATTTTTTTTCTCAAGATGGCAACAGAGTGGGTAGAGGCTATACTTATCTCCTCCCAGGACCAAACTAGAATCACAGCCAAATTATAGAACAATCATCCAGAATAGTCAACTGAAGAATAGCTGAGGATGGGTCTTGTAGCCAAGGATTTATAGACGCTATATGGAGACTGGAACAGTGGAGACATGAAATGGGCTGGCACTGCTCCCATGGGCAATGGCTTAGGTTCTAGAGGAATGTCTTAGATGCAGGCGGGGCCCCCTGAGAACTGTGGGGTCTAAACCCCAGGCCAGAGCACTAGATCTGGAAAGAGGTACCCACATAACATCTTACTATGTAAAGAAGCAGTGTATCTTCTGTCTGCCAGGGAAAGATGGGAGTCTGCTGGAGACACAGGATATAAAAAGTCAACACACACGATTTCATTTGTAGCCAAGCAGACTACAGTCACCTGAGGGGAGTCTGAGGTTTGTGGCTCCGGGGAAGGAGCTGGCAGGACAACTGCCAGGATCCCTGTGCTGAGTCATTCTTTCATACTGCAAATGCCATCTTTCTTGAATGGAGCAATCCCCTCCGTGACATCAGCCTAGGCAAATGTAAATGCCCCATCCTCTAGATTCCCTCTCATACCAGCCTGCAGACCTTACGCCCCACAGAGGCGTCAGCTGCCTTGGCCAGGGTGTAGAGGTCTGGGCAGACTCAGGGAGTGTCAGTGAATGAGTTGTCTAGCTTTGGGGCAGGGTTCATGCCCCCCACTTCCCTGTGAACCTGATTGGTGCTTCCCCCACAAGGGCTATCCAACAGAACTACCCTCCTATCCTCCCAGCTTCCAGCAGGCCAACCTCCAGGCCCCAACCCTGCTGAGGGCAAAATGCAAGACAGAGTCTACGTCTGCTCTGCTCTGCTCTGCTACGTGGCTCTGATGAGAGGACCACCCTCACCACCTTCTGGAGGCCTGACTGGCACTGTCTCCTCATGGGAGATCATCTAACACCATCCTCCCATCCTCCCAACTACACCAGAGGCTCTTTCAGTGAATGAGTCTACCAGGCAACTAACAGGTGGAGGCAGATCTTGGGGTGCCTTGAAACTTTTGCTGACCTGCCTCCAGGCCAGGTGCTGAAAAAAGCTGGCCTTTATTTGCAGCTTGGTCTTTCCTGCATCAGAGCTCAGCAAAGACAGCCACAAATGGTGGATCACTTGTAGCTCCCAACAGGATGCTGGGGGCCAGTCACAAAAGCATCTGACATTGGTCACCCCAGAAAGAATGGGAGTCACAGCATATCTAATACACAGGAACAACTGAGAGGCAGCTAAATGGGGATACAAAGAAACAGGCCCCAAACAAAAGAGAACTCTCTAGAACAAGAATTAAATGAAACAAAGGCACACAGTTTATCAAATATACAATTCAAAGTTATGGTTATAAGGATGCTCAACAGCATGAAAGAGGACACAGAAACCATTTAAAAAAAAGTCAGATATGAAGAACACAGTATCTGACATCAAGACAAGGTAGGAACAAAATGCCCAATCAGAGCATTGAAAAGGAAAAAAGAATGAAAAAGAATGAGGATAGTTTAAGGCCAGAATCCCCACCCCCGGGATGGGTACTGGTCTGTAGCCTGTTAGGAACTGGGCCAGGAAAGAAGCTCACCAGAGCCTGCCAGTTTAAGGGACACCTGGGACAACATGGAGCATATCGATATCCACTAAAATAAGGGTACCAGGAGAGGAAAGAGAGCAAGGGATTGAAAAACTATCTGAAGCTACAATGACCAAAAGCTTCCCTAACATAGGGGGAAGCAACGCAGACATACAAGTCCAGGAAGCACAGGAACCCCTAACAAGATGAAACCAAAGAGGTCCACACCAATACACATCCTAATTAAGACAGCAAAGGTTAAAGAGGAAGACAGAATCTTAAAAGCAGCAAGACAATAAATACATACCTTTCAACAGTCACTTTACATGCAAATGGCTTAAATGCTCCAATCAAAAGACATGGGGTATAGCCCTGACCAGTGTTGCTCAGTCAGTTGGGTGTTGTCCCACAAAGCAGAGGGTCGCTGGTTCAATTCCAGCTAAAGGTATGTGCCTGGGTTGTGGGTTCAGCCCTGGTCAAGGCACATAGGAGAAGCAAGCAATTGATGTTTGTCTCTTGCCTTGATGTTTAATAATTTTTGCATGGCAAAGTAAACTAGCAACAAACCCACCACCAACCAAATGGGAGAACAGATTCACAGTTACATCTGATAAAGGCTTAATATCCAAAATTTATAAGGAAGGTATAAAACACACACACACACACTCTCTCTCTCTCTCTCTCTCTCTCTCTCTCTCTCTCTCTCCAAATAAGAAACTAGCAAAGGACCTGAATAGACACTTCTCCAACAGACACATGAAGAGCTGTTCAAAGTCACTAGTCAGTCATCAGAGAAATGCAAATTAAAAACACAATGAGTTATCACCTTACCCCTGTCAGAATGGCTATCATCAATAAATCAACAAACGACAAACTTTGGCAAGGATGTAGAGAAGAGATAACGCTTGTGTACTGTTGGGTGGGACTGCAGACTGGTGCAGCCACTGTGAAAAGCAGTATGGAGGTACCTCAGAAAATTAAAGCTGGAACTGCCTTTTGACCCAGCAATTCCACTTCTGGGAATATACCCAAAGAAACCCAAAACACTAATTTATAAGTACATATGCACCACTACTTACAATAGCCAAGCTGAGTGGATGAAAAGCTGTGGTACATTTATTTACACGATGCACTACTACTCAGCCATAAAAATGAAGGAAACCTTACCTTTTGTGACAGCATGAATAGATCTCGGAGAGTATTATGTTAAATGAAATAAACGAGTCAGAAAAAGACAAGGACCATATGATTTCCCCCATATGTAGAATCTAATGAAGAAAATAAAGAAATTGGAGAAAGACTTGTGGATACAGAGAACAAGGTGACAGCTGTCAGAGTCAGGGGCCTGGTAAGAAGCATGAAGGAATTAAGCAAAGAAAATAAAAAAGAAAGACTGGTATATACAGACAACAGTATGGTGATTACCAGAGAGCAGGGGGAATGAGGGTAGGTAGAAGAGGGTGAAAGGGGAATAACTGGTGATGGAAGGAGATGTCACATGAGATGGTAAACAAACAATGTAATATACAGATGATGTACTGTAGAATTGTATACCTGAAATCTATATATATTAATATCACCCAGTAAATTATAAAAAGTAATAATTACTACTAAGAGAGAAACCATGCTATTTTTTCTATGCAAAAAGAAAATAACTCTTCCTCTTCACTTATCCAGCACTTATTTAGCACCCATAAGATATTAGATATAACAGGTAACAATTTTAGAAATGAGATTTAATTAGTACAGGCTTTCGTATTCAAAGAATAACAGGATAATAATAGTCTTCAATACTATGGTAAGAAGCTTTATACTAGGATCTATTAATATAACTGATCAATGTTAACTGAACTGAAATGGAGACAGTCTCTATCTAGCCTTAACTCACAACCTGGTAGAGTCAAGAATAGATTTCAACTAGCTAAAATATACATTTAATAACACGTGTTAAAAAACAGCATAAAAGCAAAATTTAAGCAATGATTATTTCTAATTTTGCTTACAAGAAACAAGTTAATCAATAGAAAACAAAAGTATGAAGACAACTGCATCCCTCCAAAATAAGTCAAATAATAAAATATTATTAAAATAAACACTTAAACAGAAAGAACCATCAGAGATAAGAGAACAATCAGAGAACTTAACTTTTAAGTTCTTATCTCCATTTTTGCATCAATAAAACAGTGCTTTTATTTCATTTAGAAAGAGATATTCTAAAAAATAGAATAATAACAATAATAATAAGCCCTGCCTCAAAAATACCTTATGCAGCCATTACTCTAGCAGCACCACATAGTAAATATGCATACTACCTCTAAAACCTAATTAAAGTACAACTATAAACATGCAAACATAAAAATAATCAAGCTGGGACAGAGTGATTTGTTTAGAAGTTATATCATTGTTAAATAAAAAATTAAGTGCTTAGTCTTAAGTTGATAAAATAGCCTCATTTTAATTCCAAAACTAAATTATAGTTTTATTAAAGCAAATTTTTTATTAGAGAGCTAGCCATAAAGTTACTAACTGACCTTGACCTCCTGGGATGAAAAACAAGACTCATGAAACATAAAAGCTATTTCTAATGGTCTATAATTAAGGCACATCTCCGAACTAATAATCTTTAAAATAAATTAAACAAAGGAAACCTCAATATTTCAACTTGGCTACGAGAGGACAAAACCAAATAGGAATGTTTATCTGAACTGCAACCATACCTTAGATTTCTTAAGTGAACTGATTCGTGTCTGTCTGCTCAGACCAGGCTGAACACCAAATTAGGTTACAAAGGAGACCTATCTGGCAGGGATAACACTCTCTCTAGAATTCTGGATAGTAATCATCGATCACATGGAATTATAGGATATTAGATTTTCCTTAGTTTGCCATTGATTATGGACTAAACATTCCATAATTGTAAAAGTATGTAATGATGGCTAATAATTTTCACTGTTAAGGTAAACATGATCAAACACCAAATCATCATTCACTTAGAAAGGGAAATCCTGTTGTGCTGAAGGCAAGGAACTGGGCAAGATAATTAGGTTCATTCTCCACCTTCAATGAATTATATACAATGGACCTTTTTTTGTTCTGGCAGTCTCTATATAAGGAGCAATGATTAGTAAAGATAATTAATGCAAGTGTGAATGTTCCACTTTTATGATGCATAATTCTTCCTATGGATTTTTTTTCCTGTTTTCAGCAGGCTCATATGAAGTACATAAGAAGTTTCCCTTGTCCTCCCTTTTTTGGTGGATATCAAATTCTCTTATTTAAAGCAAATAGATTCTGCTTGTATCATTTACAGGTTTTCATAAAATAAGCTTATTTCATTCAATACGTGATATTTACAGCACTTCACCAAGGTCTCAAATTACAAAGAAAAAAAATCTATGAAAACTGGCCAAACAGAAAAATACAGTAAAATTACAAGATCTGTCGGTCATGTGGTCACATTAAAAATAGCTGATTATATGAGTACAAAGAAAAAATTTGAACAAAGTATTGAAAACCAAATTTAGTTGCAAATAAGAATCCTTAAAAATTATTTTCTACATTAGCACTGATTATACTTCCAATTCAGTCACATAAACCAATATACGTATTCTCTAAATTGTGATATGACTACAAGACTATAAAGAAACTTTTAAAATCATGTTTAAATTCTTCATTACAGCAATTCCTTCTTAAAACTCTTTATTCTGAATCGGGTTCAAGATTCAATAAAAAACAAAACAAACCAAGAGGTTTTATCTAGAGACTTTCCAATTTACTTCTCCCAGCAGCCCTTAGAAATTCCCAAACAACCTTTAAAAAATAAAAACATTCATTTAAAAAAATGAACAATAAAGAGACCTCAGACTAATTAATGACACTACTATACGCAAAAGACTAGTTACTGAAAATAATAAGCTAAACCTATTAACTTACATTTCTAAAGGCTTTGTCACTCAGTTGTAATATATTTCTAAAACAGCAGACTACAATGCTTTCCTGTTTACCTAAAGACCAAAAGAACTAGTCATCACTGATTCACACAGCTCAATCATCTATCCATTACTTCTATTATCATTTAAGCTTACTTATATTACTAAGTAAACATATAAGAAACTTATAACTTGACCCAAGAGAAAAAAACAAGTATAAATGTGTGCTTCCTGTGGTAATTACTTATTTGCTTTTTTTAAACACTTTCGTCATACTTTGTCATTTTTGAGCTGCATCAGAAGGTTGCCTGTCATCTAACATAATCTTAACACATTTTGTGAATACTAAATTCTAACATCCTGAAAAAATAAATATTGGTAATATTTACAGATCTGTGTAAAAACACACAAAAAAGTCTGGAGAAAACACTTTTAATACAAGTTGAAAAGGAAAACAGTTTTGATGTGTTGAACACTGTTGAGGCTGAGTAATCACAAAAACTTTATGAGAAACAGGAGCCTGATGTTTGTCTTGCAAGCCTCCTGATTCCATGTAAAATATCATTCTTAAAAAAAAAAAAAAAGATGACTACTTCTGTGCTTCACTTCTCGACCTCACTATGATGTCATTAATAGCAAGGGTTTTTCTTGTGGAATTGTTAACAAGCTTGACTATCTCTTCACATAGAAGTAGCTGACAGTTGTAATCTAACGACATTTTTTCCCAAAAGCCTAACAAGTAATGGACCAACATTCATTCTCTAGACCTAAACCTTGGAAACTTGCATATACAAACCCTAATGAACTGTAATCCTGTCTTACATGTCACTGCTTTTAATTATCACTGTCCTATTCCTATGACCCCTTTGTCTTATTTCCAGATTAAACTGTCCAAACGATATGCTAACTATGGAATGCCACTGGAAAATTACAGAAGTAGGAATCTAATACTAACATGAAATCTAGTTTACGGGTCCACTTTTTTCTTTTTAAAAATCTTCCGTTTGTAATACTCTGATATTCGCACAAAAAAATTAACTCTTACCTAGACTGTTACCTGCTAAACCCAGTAAGAGTGAGATTATGAGTGTTTCTGGGCACGTGTTTGACCCAATCTGAAGTGGACACATCCGCTATAATTTTAAACAAAATTGATCCCTCCGATTTTAAAAGAGAACTTAGTACTTCTTTTTACATAGTTCTCAGTCTTTTTCAATTAACAAAAGGTGGGTGGATAGACATTTGAACTACAGGTATATCTGTAATTTTTTGGTAGTTTTTCCTCCTCCCGGGGGAATGATACGGCTCCTCATGTAGTTACGTTTCTATAAAACTAAGTCTTTACTATTTAAGATACAGTAGGACTGCCCTGACTGAAGTAGCTCAGTGGATTGAGAGCGGGCCTGTGAATCAAAGGGTTGCTGGTTCATTTCCAGTCAAGGCACATGCCTGTGTTGCGGGCCAGGTCCCCAGTAGGGGTCGCGCAAGAGGCAACCACACATTGATGTTTCTATCTCTTTCTCCTTCCCTTTCCCGGCTCTCTAAAAATAAACAAATGAAATCGTTTCAAAAAATACAGTAAGACTGGTCTCACAACTCAACGTTCTTGGCTGAATTTTAATCTTAGATTTTTAACGAATAGTAAATTGTGAGTAGTCCAAAACCCAAACGGCCATCAGCAACAGTAACTGCATACACACAAACACAGGCAAACATACACTAAACTCGCTCCCCGGACAGTTCCTCCAGCGCCCCAGGTTGAGGAGTGCCCCAGACTGAGACTCGGCGCCTGCCGTCTCCCGGCACTGGAGACCCGGGTGGTGGCGATCGACCCGTTGAGCTGCGCAGTCTCCCTATCCTGGGTTATCTGACTCTGCAATCTCCACCAGAGAACGTCGGGGACACCACTTCTCCCTCTACATTCTGCACCCCGCCACTTCTCTGGACTCCAGGCCAGCCAAGCCTGAAGCAGCAGGACGGGGGTGGGTGCGGGGATAACTCACCGCGATCACGACCGTGTCTTCTCCCTGAAACTTGGCGATGTACTTATCGCCGCGGTTCACTTCAGAGTCATTAAGAGGTCTGAAGCGACACATCACTTTAATGTTGCACTCCGCCGGATCCGCCATCTTCCTCGCTGCCGGGGCTAGAGGCAGGGAGCCACTCCCCGCTGCTCAGTTTTGGAAGAAGCAGGCCCGAGGTGAGAGTCTAGGGTCGCGAGGGCAAGAGAATCAGCAGTCCGCAGAGTCGCGCTTTCTCTGGTGGGGGCAGCCGGGAGATAGGGACTCAAACCGCCGGCAGCTGTCGCGTTGAGGCTCACTTCCGCTCCATCATGGCAGCCATGGCGGCGGCGGCACGGAGTGGAGCGGCCGAGGTTCCTCGGTTTCCCTCTCGCTGGCCTGCGCAGACTGCAGAGTCTGGGAAGATTCTGGAGACCGGGAAAGTGGCCCACTCCTTCCTCCTCAGAGAAAGCAGACGGAGAAAGCAGACGAGGCCCACTATCTCCCCATCCGACTGCCTGCCTGCTTTCTTGCCGGCTTGCCCGCGACTTCCTGGCCACTCCTAAGGCCACAAACCCGCAACCAGGCGGTGGGATGGGCGGTGCGCGGGAGCACTGCGCAAGCGCCCACGCCCGCGCTCCCTCAGCGACCAATCCGTGCTCGCGCCAGCACCGATAGGGGCCTGGCCTAGGCACTGCCCCCGGCCCGGTTCTCCGTTCGGAGGTCGCAGATTCAAGTTTTACTGAATGCTCACTCCCGAAAGTTTGGCGACGCTGCCGTTTCTCTCACTTGTGTGTGGCCGCAGAATTCTGCACAACTAAAGCAAAAAACCAGTTAGCTTTCTTTAGAGAGCGGTGGATTTTTAAGAACTATGTTGTCGTTTGTTTAAATATAATACTGTATTCCGATAAGCACCCGATAATACTGTCGGTAATACTGCTCCGATAATACTGTATTGCTTTCTATTTAGTCTGGAGGTGAAATTGATTCCTAGTCGCCTTTTTAGAGCTCTTTGCCAAAAAAGGGAAGATTTGAATCAAGGTAGGGACATATTCTCTGGTTTAAGCAGTTGCTTTTTCCTAAGAGAGTGGGTTGGGGAAACAGGAAAAAAGGAAATTTCTTCTAAGGAATGAAGGTTGCTGAAGAAACGTGGAAAAATAGGGTGAGGTGGGAGAAGTCCCTTAGTGGGAGGTCCCTTTTCTACAGGAATAAACGAATGGAACTCATCAGTCTCAAAACCAGAGGAATGTCATTCTCCTGGGTTTCAAAGGTCTTGGACAAATTGGTGGGTTAAATATCTAAGGAGAAGCACTCTACAGTTGTTTTTTGCCTCCTATTTGTAGAAGAACACCATAATAGCTCTTCTCATGAAAGTGTATTCAAAGTGCTGTGGTAGGAGAACTGCAAAGATAATTAGGAACCCTTCCTCTGGTTCTCAGTTTTAGTTTGTAAAGTGAAGGACTGGACTATGAAAAACTTCAATGCCCTCTGCCCTTGCCCAATCCTAATACGTCCAAAAATATATCCATTGTTCAACAGGTTGATTGATCTACTGCAATGAGGGGAAGGTCCCACCAGAGGATCTGTGGGACGTCTCCCCAAACAAAAGTGTCAACTGATGGTCCACGGTCCTTGGTGCCAATTCAATGCCAACAGGAGACCCCAGTTTGGGATGAGGTGAAGGAAACTTTAGTTAGTGCTTACAGCTCAGCAGTAATATAATATGGCTGTAAAAACAGCAGTGCTGTGGAACAGTTCAATACAATATGGGGAAAAAGTAGGTTTACAGTTGTTCATGTGGGAAATAATATAGTAATTAATATGTAATAATAAAGAATAAATTTTCATATAAAACTGTAAACCTACTTTGGCCCCAGTGCTATACTACAGGCCAAATGGCCCAGGGTCAGGCCTCCCCCAGCTAGGATGCTTTCCTCCAAGATGGTCTACTCCACCCTACTCTACCCCATTCTACCTTCTGCTCCAGTCTTTGGTGTCCATTCCTGGACCTTATTCCCCCACAAAGTACACTTCCACAGCCACAGGGGACCTAGCTTATATAGACAGCGGTCTCCAACCCTGGTCCCTAATAGGTCAGAATAGAGCTGCTCTGATTGGTCAGAGCTATGCAACTCCAATTAGATGGGGAAAGGCTCAATCCTATTGGTTGAAATAGTACTCCAGGAACTCCTTTATTAGGGCTGGCTTCAATGGCAGAAACAGTGCAAGCAGGCAGTTCAGTGCACAGGCAGGCAGCCTAGTGAAGAGGCTTCTCTGTGGAGTGTAATTTGTGTGAAGGGGTCCCTATGCAAAAATGGCTGCTAGGCCCTGCTTATTTATTTATTTATTTTTGTCAAGTTAGCCACGAGGATCCCTTCTTAGCTCTCAGTGTGTACAGAGGAACCGATGGAGTTGTTACAAGGCTTTGGGGGAAGTGTGGAGTTCAGGTAAAATGTAAATGAAGCTGCGTTTTGATAGTGTTAAAGAAAAAACCAAACCAAACCACAGGTATAACTGCAGAACCAGCTCAAAATGTCCCTATTCTATTCCGAACAAGGTACTGAGTTGTTTTTCACAGACAACAGAACAAAAACTGCAAGTCATGTAGCCAAGCATAAGTAGGGGAGAGAATTTTGACCTCCAATAACACTGGGAACCAAAGTTTTGACTCCACTCCCCCCCACTCTCCCGCACACACGGAGCTAAAGGACCCATTTCAGAAACGAAGGGCCCTTTGTCCAGGAAGTTCCAATGCTGAAGCCCCTTACCATGTCTAACCATATATGGCTAAGTTCCAAAGTTATTCAATCAAAATTTGCCTTGCCAGCATTTCTGCAAAACAGCCTGTTCCCTTCATCCCCTTACATCTTGCTCTGAACTCTTAATGAGGAGAGAGTTGAGCCCTTCCTTTCGTCCCCCTGCTGGTTAATCATACAATAAAGCTTTTTTTTTTTTTTAATTTTCTTAAAAGCCTGTGCCTCAGTATCAGCTTCTATGCATGTAGGTCAGTGACCCCTTGCTCAATAACAGAGGCCAAAAATGGCATCATTGCTGCTAAAAACCCTGGATACCAAACCTAGGTTTAATACCAAATTTATTCGTAGTTTCAACCCCTTCCAGAAACATAATCTTAATCAAACACTATGAAATTTTCTGGTCAAGGACCAGTAAGGTAATATCACATAAGCCTTCTCCAACCCTCATAGGAAGAAGAAGCAGACAATCTACACCATATAAACCCTCCCCTCTCTCTTCCCCCAAAGAAAAGATGTATTGGTTTAAGAATAATCCTTTCTTTTCTTTTGATAATAGTTCCCTTGCCCCACTGTTCTTCCTAAAAAATCCTTCCATTTTATACAACTCCTGAAATCCCCCTTCTAGTTGCTCAATGGGATGTTCCATGATACACAAATCTCTCAATAAAACAAATTAGAGCTTCAGATTTACTCAGTTCAATTTTGTTTTTTAGCAAGACTCCAAACAAAGCAGACCTGTGACATCAGGTCTGGGCTACAAATGGCCCCTCGTTCTGTTTCCTTGAGAAATACAAAATTAAGGTAGATGTGGAATGCTGTCTTCAGTAACCCCTGTGCCAAAGCTCTGTGCTTGACTTAAAAAATGAATCAAGTCTGCTTCTTATGACTTAGATCCTCCAGGCAACTATGGAATGTTTTATTTCTACTGATGTAATTTCAAACAGTTTCTGATAAGCTTTGTTTTAGAAAACAAAGTTTCCAGTGAGTAAGGGAGCAGTAATCACTCTAAGAGGTTGTGGCTGGTATGCAACCAATTTTTAACCTTGGCATTAAGATCTCATGAATGCTCTGCCCTCAACTCTCTGCTCTTTTCTCTCTGAACTCACTTCTTTCACAATTCCTGGAAACCCTTATTTACAACTTAGAACTTTTCACCTGTGTGGTATTTCTACCTCTCCAGCTGCTTATAGGCCACCTTGTTTATGATGCTCTACCTGTAGACAGAAAAAAAGGAGTTCTACAGCAAGTAATATTGTAACAGGGTGCAGCCAAGAGGGGGGCCCAAACAGGGATTTGTAATGGGGTCCAGGACTCAAAGTGTCCAGGAAATATTAGAAAAATATATAGGATGTCCTCACCTCCACGAGTCTGAGCTGGGGGTGAGGGTCACATGGAGCAGGGCCATTCAGACCTGTTTTATATAGCAACAACTTTGCAGCTAACGCCTGGTATGGTCATTTAACATATCTATAACCTTTAACTGGTTTCATGGATATGTTAAATAGCTGTGGCCATGCTTGGAGCCAGGGGGACGGAAGTGACTTCCACCCAAGATGTAACTGAGAGGCAACTCCCACTGGTTACAGCGCCTGCGTGAGAGCTTGGAGATGATTGGCTTCATGCCACTGGACCACACCTCCGCAGACTCACTGTGGCAGCCCAGAAAAGCTGGAAGAATACAGGAATGCTGGCAGCTGTGGCAACCACACATAGGGTTAGAATAGGACATTATAGTATTTCTTTTTTTCAAATGTATACAAGAAACATCTGTTTCTTTCCATTTCCATTATCTCTTCCTACTCCGAGAATTTACTACTTCATGCCTGCCTTACTGCTACAGCTCTCAGCCTCCCTCCCACTTGATCATTCAGTAAGTATGGTTGAGCTCCTTATGAGTCCGGCACTAAGACAGTTGTGTCACAATTGGGGACACAATTGTGAAAGGGACTAAAAAATTTCCTTCCATACCCACTATTTTGCATGCAATTTTCAGATTAAATTTCCTAAAACATTGCTTTTATTATAACATTTCATTGCTCAACAAACTACAACTCCTTTTTTTCTTACTCAAACAGGTTCAAATTCCTCTACTTAGATGCCAAGACGTATTATCATCTGATGCCTTCTTAAGTGGGCAGGATTTTCATACTGTTTCACAGCTGACTTTCTTGACTCCTGGCAACTGGCCTGTCTACTCCCTTCTTTCCCTTATAATTTGCCAAATACAAGGTCATGTGATCATACCCTGAATATCTCTATTTATGCCCATCCAAATTCTATTTTCCCTTCAAGTCCCACCTTGTGCAAATGTTTTTTTCAGAATACAATTATTTCACAAGTCAGATGGAAAACACCTGTATTCCACTTAATATCATAGTTAATTCTTTAGAACATATTTTTAATGTTACAAGAAAACACGTGCACAGTTCAAAAGTAAAATTACAATAAAAAATAGTTCTTGCTCCACCCACTCCAATCCTCATTTCTATTATTCTAGGCAATCACTTTAACTTCTTCTGGTATTTACCTTTTTGTCCCAAATAACATTCTTTTACTGCTGCTTCTTGATGTATTAATTATTGTCCTTTAAATGAAATTATAACTCTTTTACTCTGCTTGCCATCTACATGAGCACACACATTTTCTCCCTTATTTACCCAAAATATTTCTATCATATTTTTGTTAAATTAATGTACAGTGTTTACATTCTAAGTAATTATTATTCACAGCTTAGCCAAATAGTACACTATAATTACATTGCCTATCTTGTACAGTTTTCTGTGTTTTCTGGAATTAACAATTGCCTCATTTTTTTAACTTGTTTACTACTAACACATTCCAAATCTCTGCTGAAAGTATAGATACTCTTGATATTTTGAAGGTGTTTGTCCACTGTCTTCTAACTCCTGTTGTTGAGAAGTCTGATTCTTTCTGAGTCCTGATCATTTGTACGTGATCTGCAGTTTTCTTCCAAGTAGCTTTTAGTACCTTTTAATCTATACTTCTCTTTTCTACCCTATTTTCCATCTCTTTGGCTTTTTGTTCTACTTCTGGGGAGATTCTCTCAACTTCATTTTCAGCTCTCTATTAATTTTTACATGCTGATCCCATACTGATATAGATGTATTTAATTTTTTGAAATTTTATTCTCTAAATTGATGTGTTTAATGAAATTTATTCTTGCTTCTTAGAGTAATAAATACCACTCTTATCATTTTAAAGAGCTGTTTTGCTTTGTTTCTTAGTTTTTTGTCTGTGGTTTGTTTTGGTCTCTGTCATTCATGTTAGAGGATTTCTTCAAATGTATGGTAGCCCATGGTGTTCTAACATATTCGAGCGAGAAACCAAAACACTTAATGGAAGCTTTGTGCATGTGAGTTGGATTCGTAGATTGATGGATTTCACCACTGTATGATTTGGTCAGGACCTAGGAATTTCATTAACAACAGTCGAAATGTCATTGTATGTAGGCATCTCCTTTTCCCAGACAGGCCTTCTTTAACTTTTTGCAAAATGGTGTAAGTCTGGTGGCCAGTTTTCTTTGAGATGAGTAGGGCCAGGTGATCTTAACATTCAGTTTGTGGACTCATTTTCCTGTTCTCAGTAAGGCAACTCAACCTTCGTTGGCTGCGCCCTGTGTCCCTGAATCCACAGCCTCTCTGGTCATCTCCAGAGTAAGCTTTCTTCTATTTTTTCTACTGGGGAGAGGGCAATTTCTGACGATTCAGTTGGGAGGAATTGCATTTTAACACCTCCCTATATAAACTTTCAACTAAGTGTTTTTTTTTCTACTTCCACTCTGTCCTCCTGGTATCTATAATTCCTGAGGCTTTCTGGTGTTTTGTGTGAAAAATTAACTTCTTCCTTGGCTTTCTACCTGGCAAGCTTAGATTTTAGTGTTCTCCAGGCTATTTAGGCAATTACACATTTCCAACCTTTGGCTGAAATTCTATTTGCTGATGATATTCTTTCAAGTTTTCTTCATCCTGTGGTTTTAGGACTTTTGTATTTCTTTACTTATTTTAGTGGAGTGTCAGGAATATAAAAAATAAATATGAGTATTCAAACTGTTGTCCACCTTCAAATGGTCTCTAGTTATTTAAGTACATAATAAACCCCAAAATATAAAAGTATACTGTAAGCCCCAAAATACTTCCTTGAGGGAAGTAATTGTGACTCATTTTTTCCAACAATCAGTGCTCAGGATCTTATGTGCTAATAAATCCTGTACTGATTGAAACTGAAATTCAGTGAGTATCTATTAATTACTGTGTTCTGCTCAAGAGGTGGTGAGATACAAAGGCGAATAACTTTCTATTGAAACAGTCCTAATATAGTGGGGGAGTTATAACAAGCATAAATCACAGGATAGCTTCTATAAAAGCAGTGCAAAAAATGTGTGTTTTGGAGAAAATTCCTGACATGTTGAAGTTGACATCAGGGATGACAGTTAAGATCTTACACAAAATCTGCCTCTTTTAATGGCTGGATATACCATGGTTGTAGCAGGTATATCATGATCATGTATTTAATTCTTATTCAGCAGTTATCCAATATTAATAGTTACATTATAAATAGAATGCCCATAATTGAGAAAGTGGAAACCGAAGTGTCTCTCCTATTTATTCATGTATTTATTCTGATTTGGCAAGCTTGTTAATTCTGTTTTTTTTAAACAGACTTGTACATATTTCATGATTTTTAATTTTTTCAAACTCCTTTTTAAATTAACATATATATAGCCAAGTCTACATCTTTAGAATTAACCAGATTGATCCACAGGAAAACCAGCAGGGATTTTACTTTATGCAGGCAGTCCATTCACTCAAATCAAATTGATAAAGCAATCATTTACAATGACATAAAGATGGTTATTTTTAATCCTACCAAAGAACTTTCCCTATGTCTCTGGTTGAGTTCAATGGGGAAAGGTCTCTGAGACAGAAATCGCTTGCAGGAGGTTAACTGGAGTGTGCTCTCAACAGCACCACGTGCAAGAAAAGGAGGGAAGCAGTAT